>JAAGAY010122811.1:777-65552 GCA_011801015.1 Ardeotis arabs
CCTGGAAACATTCAAGGCCAGGCTGGATGGGGCTCTGAGCGACCTGATCTAGTGGGGGATGTCCCTGCTCCTTGCAGGGGGGTTGGACTAGATGACCTTTGAAGGTCCCTTCCAACCCTAACCATTCTATGATTCTATGAAATATTCAGTCCAGCCCCCCCCAGTAGCCATTCTTTCCAAGACTATTTTTACTAAAAGCCATTTTCATGTGACATATTGAAAATATAAGACTTTTTCACACAAAATAGGATGCACTGGAAATACTTTCTAATGAATTTTTTTTGTACTATGTAAGTTAGCCTGCCCAGTCCTTTGGCTCATCCTCCATTTGCTGCTCCAGTGCGTTCTAGTATACAGCATCTTAAAAGAAGGGCCAACATGGTCACCCTTGAGCCTCTGTGCATGAGTACACTACTACAAACAGGAGGTGACCCAGGAATTTGTCAAGAATAACACACTTAAATTGCATACCCTCGCTGTGCCATCAAATTTGTTACACGTTCTTTAAAATTAATAACAAAAATAGATCCTGAAAGACCATTAATAAACAAGCACAAGAGAAAGGAATTTTAAATAGCTCATGTTAATTGTGTTTATCTCAGTGTGAAGCCATGTCAAAAAGCCTGCGGCAAATGTATTTTGTTACAAGTACCACTCGCGCAGCAGGCATTAAACATTAGAAAGCAAGCTTGTCATTAGTGGGCTACAACTGAAAAGGCTACTAAAATGCAACTAAATTATTAATATGGTGTCTTAAAACTGTGAGATGGAGAATTAAACTCCTTTTACACAGTACATGATTTTAATGCTACTCCTTCATCATGTTATTCTGTTAGTAATATATAATAATATATTATATAATATAATCGTGGAGAGATTATATTATATAATATATTATATATTATATATTGGCATTATATAATAGGAGAGCCATGTGTCAACCTTGGTTTGCGGTCTTCAGTGTGTGAAATCTCTGCTGTTCTCCCCCTCTACTTCTGGGGCTCTTGTATTTTGCTTGCATGCTTATCCCATTGGAGTTGAAAATTTTGCCTGTTTTCTCAGGTTACTTATATGGTTTATGAAGTATAAAAGATTATATATATATTTTTTTTTAAATCCATTGTGGTGTTTGGGATCCCTAGCATTTCTGCAGATGTGGTTTCAGGCTGCATCTAAGCCAGTTTAACACTGAGTTGACACTGAAAGGGGCAATTTTGCTCTTCCTTGCCAATTCTTGTCTGAGAGTTGAGTCAGTTGGCTTGCCAAATGAAATGATGTGCTCTTTCAGGGTTATTTTTCCATTGTCTCAGCCATGCTATGAGTACAGGGGGAAAAAAGGGAAGCATGACGAGGGAGCAAGGTAGGAAGCAAGTGGTGATGTTAGGTAGTAATACGCCATTGAATTAATTTCCTTTAACGTGGTGTGAAATCACCAAATCTGCTGGTTTAAAGAGAAGAGAAAATACCAATGTCTACTAATAAGTGCATGTATGGGATCTCTCAACAGAGAAATGAGCTACATATTGTATACTCGGTTTAAAGTTTTTCTTGCTTTTGTAAGTCATTCATAACTCTCCACCCTGAACAGGCAATACAGACACAATGCAATATTTTTTTCCTGTTGGTCTTTGAAATCTGACAGAGAATAAGAAAGAGGAGAAATACAAGAGATCCCTTAGCAACACCGCTATGATCAGAAATTGTATTGCCTTAAAAAGTGAGCAGGGTCTCACCACAGCAGGCTATACTCTCAAACACCAGCTGCATGGGTCAAGCGCACACATTCACCCACCATGCTGAGAGAAGAACTTCTAGGGGTTGGAAGCTGATTTTGTTTGGTTTATTTTTTTTACTTAAAGTTTACTCTCATTCTACAGATTACTTTTAGTCACAAAACCATTCTGAAAAGACAATGGAACCCCAAACACACAATCCTACCCAATTCCCTTGGTTGAAAGGAAGGTACCAAAGGTGATGTGCTCTGATACCATCAAGGTTTACAAAGCAAAAGCTTCGCAAAATAAATATTTTATTAACTGTTCTATTCAGAAATGTTAAAGCACTTCGTATTAGCTTTGAGTCCTTTTTCTAAAATAGTTTCTTTCTAACTTTAGAGAGGATGAGATGAAATGAAATGAAATAACATGACAAAACTCATATTTGTGATTACTTGGGAAAAAATGAAAGAGGAAGAGAGTAACTAGTGTTGACATGTGCCTACACTGTTGCCCGATTACTATTCAGCATGTCTTGGATGAAGGTGCTGTGACAGCCCAGCATGATTTTCTGCTGGTGGTCTAGAAGACTAAATCTGATACCAATGAGATGCTCTGGGAGTCCAGCAATCCTTCCTCACACTAAAGGTCACCTACTTAGTACAGGCGTTTTAGGGAGCTAAGGAACGTCCTCCTTCCCAAACTTACAGACTGAAATATTGCTCAGGCTGTTGTTTAAACATCAACAGAAGGCAGACTGTGTCAGCCATTCAAGGTTTGATGAAATATAGCAGGCTTCTAAACATAAGCCAAAGTTATCCTATAAACCTAAGGGTTTTTTTCTAAATAAGCATAAGGAAAAAAAAAAACCAACTTCTGAAAACAGCATATTCTTCCACTCCCTGTTTCAGACAGCCTGTCACCGTAGTCCACAATGGACACTCAGACAAGGAAATAGCCCCCTTGCAGCCCTCCCTCTGCTAAATGAGGCTTAAGGTCTTTCATTTTACTTATAAAATCTTAATATCCAAGTTCCTGCCTATTTGAGGAATCACATTCTCCATAAAATACGGTATTAAGGAGAGTATTCAAGCCTAAAAGCCCTTTCACTCTAAGAGACTAATGTCTACATATTATCTATCATACAACTCCAGGTCACAATGTGTTCCTTCTCTCTACTTCAGTGGAAAAAAAAAAAAAAAAAAAAAAAAAAAAAAAAAAAAAATTTCTGGTGATACAAGACAACATTGATTTCCTCAGAAAGTGGGGAATGACGACCACCTGCATTCAGCTAAAGGATGTACAGGAGCTAGAAGAGTCAATTGAAAAAAACAGAATTAACTGCAGGAAATTGTTTTATTTGATATTTTAGTTCAAAATTGAGCTTAAATAAATGCAATAGTTCCTCAGCTAAGGCAGCTTCGAGAAAGTTCTCTGGGCAAATTGCCCTGGAAGCTTTAACAAAGCCGAAATTTCCACTGGGTTGATAGTTCTGCAGCAGTGACATAGGGCTGGCTCTGGGGAAGACTTATCAGGCAGAATGCACCATGGCCAAGAAACCAGGTGTCCAGGCTCCTCTGGCAATCTGCATAGTCAAACCAAAATACTTGGAATTAAACAAATAGCACCTATCTATCTGTAGCCAGCAAATCATTTCGCTTTAGTTGCTTAGGTTGAATTTTGAGTTTTTAATTGTTGAACAAGAGGGTTTTTGTGTTTTGGTTTGTTTTTTTTTTTCCTAGTAACTTCAATACTTTAGGAAATCATGCTTGGATTTTTTAAAACTTTTTAAACTTTTTTCTTTTTTAAATACAAATCCAAATAAATGTATTAAATTAAAATGAGATAGAGGCAGCAAACTGCACAAAACTGTCTGACAGAACTGGAGAACGAAGGAGACAGGTGAGTTTTCTTCACTTAGCCCTTTCTTATAGCTTAACTAACTTCTAATATTAGTAACCATTCAAATGTTTCTCCTATTTTCAGAGTCTACTCAGCCCTAGACAAAGTTGTTAAGAAGCTCTAATTCTGGTTATTCTACCCCTATTAAAAAAAAAAAAAAAAAAGGTTTGTCATATCCATCTGTCATTCTGCTATCCCCTCATCCCTCGATTTTATATAGGAATATCAATATTTTCAACTACTGTACACGCTTTAGAGTACCTCAGTTTGTCAGCTTTCTTGAGCAGCTTTATCAATCACTGACTTTTACAGGGAGGATCCCAAATGTTAATATAAACATTATAAGGTTGATAGATTAAGTCAAGAATAAATAAAACTAGTACATTATGGCAGCAAGGATGCAGTCAATGTTGCGTGAAATGAGGTGGTCTCTCTGTTCTGAATTGGTTTAGGAGACTGAGAAACACGCAGCCATCGTTCTGAGCACAGTCAAGGCCCACTTAACATCAATATATAGAAATACATAAATAAATCATAATAAGAATCCCAATAAGACCAAAACTTTGCTGAAGAGATAGGTTAATTGCCCATTCATCAGGTGTTTAGAATCCATGCTTTTATATTTAGAATCATTCACTGAAGAACTTGGGTGAAAATGGAACAATGTTTTCATCAATATTATCCCAAAAACTATTAACTATCTTGAGCCTTAGTACGATAAGAAATTTCTGTCCCACTTATGAGTTTTTTGAAACTTAAATTTGATAAAACTGGGACTACAGATTGTTCAACATCTACAGCAACACGTGAGCAAGGGATGAAATTTCACGACAGAGATTCAGCAGTCAGACAATTTATTCTCACTTCACGGAGCCTAATCTTTTTCCTTATTGTGCTAAATCAATGGCTCGTACGGCAATGCCTTCTGTCCTCTTGCAGCATCAGATGGGTAACCCTATATTTGTGTGGGAATCGGTTGCAACAAGGTAAAGTTTAAGTCTCTCCTTCAACTAATGGTTAAGCACAAAGAAGAAAATCACTACAGGTATTAGCTTTTTAAGTACAGACATTCTTTTGCACTAAACATCTTTGTCATTTTATTCACTATTAATATAAAGGTAGGGACTTTGTGTGTCACATCTATCAAACAGTGAAGTTTTGACCTACTTTGCTGCTATAATAAGGACAATATTCCATCTACAGAGCACTGCAATAAAAACATTCCTTTTACCACAAATTTTTGGAGGCAATAGTGACAGTCTGAAGTGAAAGGAAATATTTTTTTGGTATGGAAATGGATGGATATTTTAAAAAATCTCAACTTTGAGACAATATCCCAAAGAGACATTATGAAAGCTAGAATAAATCATGATCTACCATAACTTTCCCAACTTATTTGCCTAAAAGAGGTAGAAAAAAATCTAAAGCTAGACAGATGCATTGACATTTTTTCTTGACAGATTCATAACCTTATGGTTCCCAAAACTTTAATGTTCAACATTTCATTAGTATACTCCAGTGTATTTATTTCTATGCATTATTAATACAGATATGTGCCTAGGAGATGTACAGTTTGTAATTATTTTTCCTTTCAAAACATAATAGCTTCACACTGGGCTTGTTGCAGCTACAATATTTCATCTCTGAATACTCCTTCAGACATTCTGGGGCTGTGACAGAAATTTGTATTTGAACAGAAAAGCTGTCAAGAAGGCGCTGTGGTGCTATCCATCACATTTTTAATCCTGACCATACTTAGATGTTAGTGAAGCTATCTGTCCAGGACACTAAACAAAGACTGAAATTATGCCTTCTGTTCTCACACATCAAAGCCACAAAGTTAGACTGAATTCAATAGGTCTGTATTACACTCTATTAATTTCCTATTAGTTCTCAGCTATGCAAAATCCAGCGACGGTGTCACTGTGGTTTAGACATGCAACCCTGATTTCAGCATCAAAAAATGGAACCTGTCACTTCTCATAATTTTACAGAGGATTCTACAAATGTAAATCCTTTTTCATCCTGTCATCCTTTTATGTCTTTAATGAGTTTGCTCACTAACAGTGCAGAATCTTAATTTCACATTCAGAAATATTAAGTTACTCTAACTTTAAGCATCTGAAGTAGCTGCTCAATTAAGGTGTAATTTACACATTTATATTTAGTTTTACAAAAAGCAAAGACATTTAGAGTTTCAATTTTTTTTCTTTTTCTTTCCCTCCCATTTACATTTTTGATTCCCAAAGAAAAAAAGTTGCAGTTAAACTGAACTAAAGATTCTAAACCAAAACCTTTAATCAGGAGCACATTATGGAGTCTAATACGATTACTTAGCAGTTAAAATCTAACATTTGTAAAAACAAATGGCATGTGCTTGACAGGCAAATTACACATGGATTACCATTTGTTAAAATTTCATCACAGAAAATAGTTTAACTGTTGTGGATATGAGCCAAGATCAGCCTGACAAGTACATTACACAAAAGATTAGCATATTCTCTTCCAGAGGTTTATGCTTAATTTAGATGCATCGACTTTTTGCCACCATTGCTGACCTTTATGTCTAATCAAAGTCCCTTTGAATCCAAATTCCCAACCTTTTATCTCTCCTGACAGCTTTTAATTTGAAGGCTTGTAATAAAGTCTATTAAAATTCAAAATGTATCAGTGTTTAAAGCTTGGTTCACTTTGCTGGATTTTCAGATACGAAACTTCAAATGGGCTGATTACAGAGACTCCAAACTTCTCATTTTAAGCTTTACGCCAGGATAAAAGAGCCCTTTGGAGGGGGAAATCAATCTAGATTTTTAATTATAATGCACAAAGCTTATGTATGTGGCATAACTACGAAAAATTAATATCTACAAGTAGCATTGGATATCGATATTGGGTAAGTTAGGACTACAGTTGCTTCTGTGAGAGTCCCGTATCTGTGGTTAACTTCATATTGCCATTTCATCCAAGGCAGCCAGGGTTTCCATATCAGAGAGTAAGAATTCAGTGCAATGGTCTCCAAATAACAGCCACTGTTGCTGCACCCAGCCCTGTTATGCCAAATGGTTCACACCAAGGTGGCACATCCCACCGAGTGGTTCACAGTTGGCCAGGCTACACTGTGCCAATGCCAAGCAGCCCCTCCATAGCTAAGTCTCCCCTGAAGGAAAACAAGGACTCTTCCTCTGGGTCACTTGTAACTATGGGTTCACAGAATAATAATGGAATCATTTTTTCTATCTTAATTCAGACAATTACTTTTAAAATAGTAAAGTAATAGGGAGAAAAAATGTTAGAAAATTGCTGAAACCTGCGATTTAAAGATCTTTTTCTTGTTTCATTTTTAAAAATCTCCTTCTGTTCAAGTATGCTGTTCCTTCCATCGGAATTTTTCTATTCTCTCGCAGTAGCATGTACAAATCCAAATATTATATGATTATCACACATAACCCTACTGTTTCATCAGCCAGGTACTATCACCAGAGAAGGAGTTGTAGATATGAAAAGCGGATTAAAATGTAGCCTAAAATAAGCTGATGTTACAAGTTCTTCTAAAGAAGAAATACATATCAGAAGTCTACCATCAAATGTGAGCACAGGTGAGATTTCTTATATTTGCATGGGTACCAGTTACAGAATTATGTAAAAAAATGCCTGTATACTGTCCCTATAAAGGGCACAGGTTAGGCCACAAGGGCTCAGAGATCTCTCCATAAAGATCTTACGGCAAGATTAAAGATCTGATTTGCTTGTAGTTCGAGAAAAAAAAAAAAAAAAAAAAAAAAAAAAATTCTAGCTTTTGGGATTAATGAAGCTAAATCCGGTAAACTTGACTGGTTACAAGTGGTGTTCCCCAGGTCTCAGAACAGAGACCAGTTCTGTCTAATTTCTTTATCAATGATCTGGATAGGGGATCAATTGCACCCTCAGTCAGTTTACAGACGATATGAAGTCGGGCAGCAGTGTTGATCTGCTTGAGGGTTGAAAGGCTCTACAAAGGGATCTGGACAGACTGGATTGATGGGCCGAAGCCAGCTGCATGAGATTCAATAAAGCCAACTGCTGACTCCTGCACAACAACCCCACACAACCCTAGAGGCTTGGGGAAGAGCAGCTGGAAAGCTGCCTGGCAGAAAAGGACCTAGGAACATCGATCAATAACCACCTGAACATGACCCAGCAGTGGGCTAAGGTGGCCAAGAAGGCCAAGAGTATCCTGGCTTGTATCAGAAACAGTGTGGCCAGGAGGACTAGGGAAGTGATTGGCCCCCTCGTACTTTGCACTCATTAGGCCGCAGCTCAAATACTGCATTCAGTTTTGCGTCCCCCAGGAAAGACATTGAGGTGTTGGAGTGTGTCCCAAGAGCAGCAACAAAGCTGGTGAAGGGTCTAGAGCACAAGTCTTATAAGGAGCAGCTGAGGGAACAGGGGTTGTTTAGCCTGGAGGAAAGAAGGCTCAGGGGAGACCTCATTGCTCTCTACAACTACCTGAAAGGAGGTTGTAGTGAGGTCAGTGTCAATCTCTTCTCCCAAGTAACAAGCAAGAGGATGAGAGCAAATGACCTCAAGTTCCACCAGGGGAGGTTTAGATTGGATATTAGGAAAAATTTCTTCACAGAAAGGGCTATCAAACATTGGAACAGGCTGCTCAGGGAAGTGGTGGAGCCACCATCCCTGCAGGTATTTAAAAGATACGTAGATGTGTCGCCTAGGGACATGGTTTAGTGATGGACTTGGCAGTGCTAGGTTAACAGTTGAACTCAATGATCTTAAAGGTCCTTTCCATCTAAACAATTCTATTATTTTTGATACACATATGATTTAAAAACAGCACTGTAGTTCAAAATACAATATTCCTTAACTGCTACAGAGCACAATTGTATTTAAACCATGGCTTCTGTCAATGATGCTGTAGTTTAATCCTTTAGTGTACCACAAAAAGGCAAAAAAAAAAATCTCACATCTAATTAATTTATTCTCTAATTCCAGTCCTGCAAATTATGTATCACCCTCATCTTGTGCAAGCGACATGTCAGATAACACAAGGGACTTCTGACACACAGAATCTAGGACACCAGTTCCAAGGATGCATTGGAGAACTCTGACAAGTTTTTTGCAAAATTAGCTTAGATAAATAAACCAAAGAGGAATGCTTGCACTCATTTGTTAGCACTGAAATCAGTAGGAGGTTGCAGGTGCAAGCATAGCTAGGCTGCAGCAATGGACGTTTGTCTTTCTTTTATTTCCTCCTGTGGTTCATTTCACACATTCCTCTTTATGACTGCCTCCTTTCCAGAGGCTGATAACTAAAATAAGCTAAACATCTTCCACGGCTTCAGCTGCTCTCAGAACACTGTCAGAAGCTCTCCAAACAGTGCCTCCAGACAGATGTTCCTCATGTCCCTGTGCCATTTTCTGGCACTCTAGTGGAACATGTTCCAAACGTACTTAATGTCACCCGGAGTTCAGAACCAGCTGTTGTAACACCCGTAGAATTTAACAAGTACAAATTGGTTTATATAACTTACATATTTATTTCTTGAAGGTAGGTTTGTTTTGGCCTCATTAAAGACTTATTTATATTGATAGTGAATGTGTCATTAACTGAGAACCTATGCACTTTACCCTACACCCTTGATCAACAACATGAAAGTGAGAATTGCTCTGATTTTGAAAAAAAAAGCTTTGAAGTTTCTCTTACTCTAGAGTTTTGTTAAATAAAGTTTGTATTTTATATAATTTTCCCTTATAAACCTCTTTCTTTTTTAACTATTAAAACATTATTTTCTTTATCCTGTTAACAATAGTTATGTCTAGTCTTGATAGAGAAGGCTTCTTGTAGTTCAGTCTGACCAAGTATTTTATTTTAAAGCAAGTAAAGATTTAAACATCATTTTGCCTACAGATAAATAAACAAATAAATAAAAATTGAACTTCAAATTTCAAAGAATTGTACCTATTAAAAAAAAAATATCATCAACAAATATGATGACCCTAACCAAAGAAGAGAGCTTTCTAATAAACAATGCACTTATAGGATTAGATTCTGTGGTGAAAGAAAATCTTTCAAATCTAACAGTAGTTTATATATCTACAGAGAAGCAGAACTCTTCAGATATTAAAAAAACCCAAACCAAACCCAACAAATGAAAAACCAAAAACCAATTCTGCAGCTGTGGAGTAAAGCTTTGCAAGAGTTTAAAGAGATGCTCAAAACACCACCAATGCAAGGTAAATAGCTATTGCTGCCAAACGCTGTTTGAGCTTTACAGATTACTAGTCAGCCTATTTGCCCCCCAATTTCCTGGGTTGTTTGCAAGCATTTATGCAAATTTCTCTCTTCTTTCTGGGTACAGAATGCAGTAAAATGGGACAAGAAGATGAGACAAGTTGGACATCATCATTGTTTTTAGAAATACATCATTCCTCTGACACATTTCTCTGCTTTTTCAGTTTTATCACTGGTTTTTGTCAATGTTTGTGCATTAACATTGCTAATAAAGCCCTGCTGATGATTCTCACTGTGATTTTTAAATTAGTTTGTATAGTATCTGTTTACACAGATATATGTGCAAAACATTGCTTCCTGATTTGCCAAATGGTCTCCTATTCGCAAGCTGTGTGGAGGAAAAGGAGCACCTCCAACCTCTGCTGCATCAAACACGATGTGAGGTTAAGTGCTGAAGTAGTTTTCCTTTCTGTTTTTTTTTTTTTTCTTTGCATGTATTTTGGAGATATAGGAGACAGTTTATTTTCCAGAGTTAGAAGCCACATAATTGCTCATTAAATCTAATTACACAGATTCAAGTTTAAAGTTCATCTCTATGAAGAGAGCAAAAAGTGGCCAGCATTGTCTGCAAGTTTCCTACACCATTAAAAAAAAAAAAAAAATTGATCAAGTGTTGCAAATTATTTCAAGAAAAAAAAAAATGTAGACCTTTCAGGCCAGAAGGGTGATGTTGCAGAAAACAATGAATTCTAAGAGCAATCTTTAAAATACAAAGTCTTTGGAGACCTCAGCTCTGGTTGTTATCACAGACAGCATGAATTTGCTTCCAGGGACCCATGTTAAAATTTCTCCTTTTCCCTCTTCTCTGCAAGGAAAAAAAAAAAAAAAAGGCTGACTTGCATCACTTTATATTTTCAAAGCACAGCTCCGAGTACACTACAAGGTGTCAGTTCTCGGTGTTTCTGTAAGTCAGACTCTAATTATTAAGTCAGACAGCAACAAAATGAAAAACAGACAGTTGGTGACTACTTGTGAAAGGCTTTTTTCCTTGTGTGGCAGAGGCCAGGACATAACCAGTTCTCCAGCAGAACATTCAGTTGCCTGACACGAGACTTTATTTTCCTCACATGCTCTGCATCGTTCCCTTAACATTCTCTATCTTCTTTAACCAACAATTTGTGGGTAATATGAGAAGATACTCCTGTGCAGTACATCCTATTCCAAAGCAACCTTATCACGCCTGTTCAGGCAACTTTGCAAATATGGGTGTGAGCCATCCTCCAATTCCCATCGGATTACCCACACCCTACCTCTGATAGAAAGAGACATCTCATACTAGATTATTGTCATTGTTTTGGTGCGGAAGGTAGTTCAGTTCTCTAAAAGATGTTGGAAATAACAAGTTCATAAGTGTACATGAAGTGAATCTTATGATTCTGAAAGTACCACCACAAATTTCAAACACACTTCAAAATAAAACTTCAAGATCTGCAATATGCCACCAGTCTAAGCAAAAATGACATCAATATAATTACCCATACTTTAGGGAGATTTCATCATTTTCACTAATTAAATCAAAATGTCAATGAAGACAAAGGAAATTGAACTTTTTAATGCAAGATTTACAGAATCTCAGGGGGTAATTTCAAAAATTCAAATGCAATATCCAGTGGAATGTTCTGCATGGTTAAGGACAGTGTTTAATATTCAAAGTAGATAGATAATTTTCCATAAAAGGCTGGTGTATGTAAAATACTAATCAAAATATTCATTTCGTGTTGGTAACTTAACTTGACTCCACATCAATTAAACTACAGAGCCATAAAATACATATATTGGTTAAGCAGCAATAAAATACTTTATGAGCCAAATGATAATTCCTAATGCTACTGCTCCTGCTTTGCATTATGAGGGGGCGGAGGGGAAACAAAACCAAAACACCCCCCAAAAAACCCACCACAACTTGGATGCAATTCTCATTTGAAATATTGCTTCTCTGCCAGGAGAAAGAAGCTTTAGAGTTGTCCTTTGTACTCTTGTCAGGAAGAAGACAGAGACATACAACTGTGCTCCCTTGTCTTTCTGGGTGGGAGTCAGAGATAGTACAAACTATAGTAAAAATCACCTGGGACAAACATTAGAAAATTATTCTTTGAATCTCATATCTGTAGAACAGAGATATGAGGCTAGGCCTGGTAATCCTAAATCAGAATATAGAAATGCAAACGACTTGATTCCCCAAAACTGTGCCTCACTAACAGCAGCAGATCTACCTGTGCAGAACATCTGTGTACTGGGGAAAGTTTTCCAGGAGCACTGTGCTTGAAATAATATTTCCTAGTTGTGAGCACTCAGATAACATCAAAGTCATACCAGAAGAAGAAATGAACTATTTCTATTCTCGGCTTAGCTCTCCATAATAAAAGGTTTAGAAGGTACCTAAAACCAGTCTCTGTCTGCCACTCTTTAATTAACAGCAAAAAGCATATAAAAAAGTCCTTGGAACATACATGCAGGAGGTACAATGTACTATATCTGAGACTCTATTAAAATAAGGGAGACAAAACCTAATGAGATTTTCTATATATTTTAAGAGATGTCTTTTGTCAGGATTGGAGACTATTTTAAAGAAAAGAGCTTTTCAGCTTTTCATTACTGGTTTGAGGCTTTGCCAACTCAAGAGTCTGCACCATCTCATTTTTAAAATAGGACCCAGAATGACCACTGGGAGTAAGGTCTGCAAAAAGAGCTCATTACCTAATTTATCTATAGAAGCCTTTTGGGAGACCGAAAAATAATAACAGTATGACATATTAAAACATCTCATTCAATTATCTCTAGTTCACAGGTTTTTAAGCAGGGAATGCTATTGCAAGTAACACGAGGACCTGGAGCAATGACCTAAAGTTCTGAAAACCTTTGATATTTGAATTTCCAGAATAATCAAATCCCACTGGAAAGTGAAATCAAGTTATTGGCTTGGTCTTCTTAAGCAAACTTTATGTTTGTATAGGTCTTGAAAAGCAGCTTTTACTTTCACCACATTAAAAACCCAACACCTGATTATCTACCTAAGAGATTCCCTTATGTTCCTGATTACGGCAACTCTGTACCACAGGGCAGGGATGGATTAGTTCAGCGTGAGCTAATTCTGCAGTCATAATGGCTAAAGAGCATGCTGCAGAGACACCCATGGGAATTTACCGGTTCAGGTTGGTCTAAACTAAGAGCTTACTGGCTTGTATTTCATTACAGCAGACAGTTGTGCCAAAAGATATCTTTACGGAGAACTTATATTGATAGTTTTCCCAAGCTGATTGAGAGGAAGAGGTCAAATTATTCTCCTTCAACATTTACACTGCATTTGTCACCACTCAACTTTGGCTCACGTACAAACATGAGGCTACTCTTCAGTGCAAACTCCAGGAGCAAGAAAAGGTCTCTGTTCCTTTTGCATGACTCTCAAAATGAGAAAGGAAGTTTTCTCAGAGGATGTAGGTCATAACTATGTCCCCTACCATCTGGTCCTTGAAACCCAGTAAAAGAGGCTGAATATATTGCATTCCAGCAGCCTCCACTGACAGACAGACCCTCAGGGATTGTAACTAACTGGTGAAGCTTAGAACAACCTCCAAACTTGTCCAAGCACCACTAGAGCTACAGAAGTCTTATATTGGCTGGCTCAGTAGGAAACTATAACCATCTTCTTCATCTGCTTCCCCTTTTACTACAGCTAATCTGCATGTATTTGTGTTCAGAAACCATTCATACCTGGAACTCCACTATTTTTTATGTAATCCTCTTAATCAGTGACAGAGCATTTATATATTTAATTCTAGACTACATTTGATAGTGGTTAATACTTTAATTAGCTATTTACAGACTGTAAAAATTACAGAAGTAGTTAAGGATATTCAGATTAATTAAAAGCATTAGGCAGTATTAAATGTGAGAGAACAGATTTTAATTAAATCCTTCAAGTATTTTTTTATAATCTCTTCTGTTGAGAAATAAACTACAGTAACACAATTACATCTGAATCAGATAGATTTGCACTATCATAAAGGTTTTTTTAAAAGCCAAAAGCAGTGCATGAACTTATTCTTTACTGTTTATTTAAAATCCTATCCATACAGATTTAACTTTCTTTTCTCTCCATTTATTTGTTTACCAGTACTGATACAGAATGACTGGTAGTAAATTGAATTGATAGAAATGCTGTCTTAGTCTCACTGTAGCTTATTTATACTCTTCTAAAACATTTGAAAGAAATACCTTTCAGCCTGTCTGAAAAATACTATTCAAAGATCCTTCCTTTATCTGCTTAAAACTAAGCATAATCCAGAGGACTATAGATACAGCATCACTGCTGAGACAACCTTTAGGAAAATCACACCGTCATGACTGGGTTACTGTGTGTACGGGTCCCAAACTCCTATCTGTGGATGGAATGGTCCTGAGACACACCGGGCAGCAATTGAACTTGGCCAGCTGCTGTCTGGAGAATCCGCAGCACCGTGCTCTGCTGCCCAGCACAGACCTGTCCAGGCTGCCACACTTGTGAGCTGAAAACAATCATGTGAAGCATCTGAAAACACTAAGGTAAAATATAAGTTTTGTGATTATCAACACATGCAGACTGTGTCCCTGCTGTGGTTTAGCCCCCCTCAGCAGTTAAAATACCAGACAGCCACTCACTCACTCCCCCACTCCTTGCCCCTGCTGCAGGATGGGGAGGAGAATCAGGAGAAAAAGAAAGGCAAAAGTTATGGGTTGGGATAAAACCATTTTAACAGAATAAAGGAAGAGAAATAAGATAGAGGGAACAAAAACCCCAATAACAGTATATACTTAAGCATGTAATTCACAGTACAATAGCTCACAGTGGATCCTGACACCCAGGTCACTCCCAAGAAGTGAAAAACCCGTCCCTCAGCACAGTCCCCACTTTATATCCTGCGCATGAGGTCACAAGGTAGGGCACAGCCCTTGGGCTGGTTTGGGTGAGCTAGCCCAGCTCTGTCACCAGCCACAGTGGTCACCAGCTCCAGCTCCTCTCCCAGCTCAGGTGAAAACTAACTCTGTCCTAGCCAGAACCAGGACAGTCCCAAAGCACGAAACCTGCTTAGTAACAGTGGGCTGAAACATCCGGGTAACCAAGAGGAAAAAGCAACAGGCTAATACGACTTGAATCCCCGAGTAAGAAAAAGCAAAACACCAGAAAACCTGGCACCATGGTTGGTGAATGTCACCTCTACAGCCATAAATCTCCTGCAGTTTCCTTCATTAAATTACCAGGAATAAGATATAAGTCTATAGTATCATAAAGCAAATATGACAAAGTCATTTAGGTCAAGAAGTTTAGGTTGTTGGAGCATTCAAGAGAAGCAAATGGTGAAGCTATTTACATTCAGACTTTCAATAAGATGTGTGCTACTAAGTCACAGCTCTTTCGAAATACCATGATGAAAGCTGAGAGACTTTTATAGTCAGTGTTCATGCTGTACGTATGCAAGCCAGAGTAAGGTATTTAAGATCTTTTACTCACAAATGAATCATCCACACAAACGCTGGTACTGTTTGTTCCATTCCCATATGTTCCAGAATACTATTTTGTCCTACTTTTGTGTGTATACAAAATTAGAATTGTAAGTTACATCCATTTTAATCTTTAAATTGGTTTTATTTACAACCTCTGAAGTTCCTTGATTATTTCTAGTAACATTTGCATCAATGTTTGCTTAAATTATTCATGACATTTCAGTTATATCATTGGGTGCTTCAAAGTAAAACTCAAAGTAACTTTTCTTCCTGAGAACAAAGATATACTCTCCTTGCTCTCAAGCAGAAATTCATAGGAAGATGAAAGAAATGCCAAGAATTGTTAATAAACAAATTTGGGGAGTAAATCATAAACAGAAATACAAAAATATTCCCAGTAGAAATAGAAGACTATCTCTAAAAATGCCTCCAAACACCAATTAAGTCTACCCAATTAGGATAATATTTGATTTATCTAGGTCAGAACTCAAGAAATTTTTTGCTGCATAAGTAGCATCTGAATTACACACTCCTCCCTGTGTGGGACATGCAACTGGAGAAACCTGTACTGCCATGACCTTGTCCCCAACACATGAAGGGATGCTGCTTTGGGCTGTGGCATTGCCGTCACGCTCAAAGCTGTGGGATCTGAGGGGCTCAACAAAGCAGGAGGTGGAACAAGTGTAGATTTCATTTACCACAATCTCGTTTTCGTGTGGAAGAGCAGGACATTATGAAACATGTGATTCAAAGCCTGCAATTAATACTAAATCAAAAGCTTTTCTTCTTTCAGAAAATACATAGAATGACAATTTTTAGTGAATGTAAGCAATTATATTAATGAATGAAATGCAACTTCACATTAAATAAATCAACTATTCAATTTATCATTATGAAATTGGTGGTAACATTTATTTCATAGGACTGAGGTGAATTATCCCTCAAAAAAATCCAGTAGAAGAAAAGCAGAGACCTCTATTTGATAGTAATTTAGCTTCCTCAGAAGGTTTCCTCAAGTGCATGATTAAACATATTTATGTTTTCACAACACATTTATGATTTCACACGAAATCATATGAAATGTGAAGTTTCATATGGCTTTGAATCACAACCAAGTGGAAGTGTGTAAAAGGCTGCCAATATTTGCCTGAAACACTGCATTGTAACAATGGCAGTTGATCCCAATACACAAGCGATAAACAAGTCACAACTGCTTACAGAAGTAGGTGGTGAAAATAGAACAATGTGGTTAAATAAATAAAATTGGACTGAGTAGCCTTCCTTGAAGAATTATTTCATTGAAGGGTAGGAAAAAAAAATAAAGGCAGTGCTAAACTATATTTCCCTTATCATCAGATTTTGCATTATAAAGCTAAGCAGCAGCAGTTTAAAATTAAAATTTGATTTAAAAAAAATTATTACTTTCAGGACCCCTTCTTTCTCCTGCATTGAATCACCCTAAGAGGTAGTCTCTCAAAAAGAAGGAAGATTAGAAGTGAAGGATAAACCAAGGGGGTGGTGTTATGACTTGAGCACCAGCTGCATAGGACACTGTGGACACAAGACACTAACTACAGCTCTGATAAAAGACCCCTGTACCAGGTCCAAACCAATTTCTTTAGTTCAGCCAAAGACGTCAGCAGTTCTATAAAATGAGAGTTTAAGGGAAGAGAAGACAAAGGATTACAACAAGACATTTCTGCTTTTCCATTTCTTATTTGCACTCTTTAAACTTGCCAAGGGAAGAGAAAAATCACCATGGAGAGAGTACTATTTTTACTGATTGTCACGAACCAATAAAGATCCGGTTGTGAGAGGGACGAATTTCTCGAATACAGAATTAAGACACAATGGTGTCAAATGCATATGTTGGTTCTTTATTTCATTCACAAATAAAGGGTAATGGGGGGGAGAGAGAGAAAGAGAGGAAAGAGAGGGAAAAAGAAAGAGAGGGGAGGAAATACCACCATGGAGAATCAGTGTCCTGAAAGTCCGTTTTACAGAGTGGGTGGGTTAGGTGCCTCAAAAGGATGAAAATGCCACCACAGAGAATCGGTGTCCCGAAGGTCCGTCTGAGTGGCGTAGAGGTCCACACATGGGTTCATGCGCCGACCCTTTTTGTAGTCCTTTGTATCAGCCCTTCCCTTCTTGATGTTTTAGGGGCCTTCACCAGTCCTTCCATCTTCGGAGGTCAGGTGCTTCCTGCCTGCGGTTTAGCTTGTGATTGCTGCATTCTGCTGATCTGTCTCCATGGTGGTGGGTGTTAGCTCGCTGCAAATGCAAGGCCCGCTTGTCCTTTGTAAGCCGTGCGGTTATTTGAAGCATGTTGTTACTTAATGTCCGGCAAGACAGTGTCCACAAAGTCATTTTGTATCCCCCAGAGCTGGCCTCCATTGTGCAACGCTGTGTATGCTTGGTATCGTCCAGGGCCTGAGCTCATGCACAGGGTTTGGCTCTATTCTAGGGGAAGAGTACAAAAACAAGATACCCCGTCTTGCAGATTTTGGAGTTTTTAGACACATGTTGCTGCTTCAGTTACGAAAACAGGATATCTGTCTAGACATCTGCGGTTCATCAATGTTTTGCGTGGTTCCTTCCATCGGTTAGCGATGTTGAGACATTAATTAACCTTTTCAGTCTCTGACACTGATATTTCCATTAGCGGAAGTGTGACTGATGTTGTCATCATCTGCCACATTGACAAGAATAGGTGAAAGTCTTAGAAATAAAGTTAACATTTTAAAATCTAGAAATATTTACTTTCTTCATTGCAATGGAAACAAGGAAGGGATGCAATGAAAACATATGTTAAGTTGTTAAAACTGTTCAGACTTAAAGAGATATTGCACCTTGGCAGGTGCACATAGATATCTTTAAAAATAACTATTATTCTGTGTTAAAGATCTTGAAGAAATGGTCTGAAAAAGAGACACACATCTGCTAGGCATTATCTGAATAGAAATAAATGACTAATGATGTAAAGCTAAGGCAACAGATGGTCCACGCTTCACAAGCTAGCCTGAGACGTAGAACAAGCTCAAGCAGTTCTTCAGGCCTAGATTGGTGGAACGGCACAGTAGGAAGATATTTGCATTTGCTTGAAATGTTTTGGTAATATTTTCTTTATGAATCTCTTATATTTTCTTAAAGTAGTGTCTATCATCCTAACACTTTTATTTGATCCCAATATAATTAGAAGATGCCAAAGAAATATTAAAAGACTACGATATACCCAAAGGAAAAAGGTGAGATGAGGAACAGGTTTAGTTCTTAAATCGCACATCACGGGAATGAAAGCGTCTGATACAGGCAAACTAGCAAATTAGAAGTGCATTGGTGGGAAAAATAAAGTTTGGACTTTAAAATGTAGAGAGTGGGAGACATTTATAAAGCAGTATATTAACATTTCTTTCTTAAGATGCTGTTCAAGCGCACTGTTCCTATCTTAAAGATCAGTAAATTAAAATTTACTTGAATAAGCATGCTCTTGTAGTTACATTAGAGACTTACTCACAAGGTGACATCTAACTTCAGAGATGAAAACTGCCAACCTAGTTAAATTTTATTAAGGCAGTCACATCCTTTAGATACGATCACACTGCAAGCATTGCCAATTAAAACTAGATCATTTGACCTTCGTCAGGGGAAAAAAAACCCTTCATCTATCTGGAAAAAAATAAATATTAAGGTATCTACACAGAGAAGGAAGACTATTTCCACTTCATAGTTCAAATAGCCATTATTCTTTGTGCTCTTCAAGATCTTGAACTAAAATTTTAAAAGTCAGGAAGGTCTGCTGAAGCAATTAATAGGAAGGGAAGCGAGCACTACCTTGTCTAAAAATGAAGATTTTCTCACGGCTTGCAACTAACTCAGAGTTGGGGTTCAATTTTCATCAACAAAAGCGTAAAACTTATCCAGATTAGCATTGGGGATATCACATTTATTTTCCAGTTTTAGCTTTTGCAGTAAATTGTGTTTGCAAGTAGTGCTGTGTAATAACTACTAGAGTACGCACCCCAAATCAACATTTGATTTCAGATCTTTTGTTCCTGAACTCTGGCTTGTCTGAAAAGGATAAGACATGCAAGAGAAAGTTCTGCAAACACTTAGTTGTCATAATTTCAGAGATAAAAGTAAACATCTTATAACAACTTCTGATGACAAAGAGCTACATTACGTGGAATATTATTCTGGAAACATGCAGGGCTGACTGTTAGCAGTGTTTCTTAGTCCTTGGGTAGACTAGAGACCTCACAGTCACTCACGTAGAATGAGCTTTAGTAACATATACTGAATGACTAGTCCTTTTATTTCTCCGCAATGTTTTAGTGTCTATCTTCTTTCTACTGCACTAAAAGGACTTTATTAGAAAGCTGAAAAACCATTCCTTTTGTTGTCAAGATGAATATTGACCAAATCAGCAAAATAAAAGCCTTGGGTTTTCAGACATGTTGATTTGACTGTAGCTGCACTATATGAACATGTATATTAGGATGTATCTTCTTTTCATATATTCACAAAATAACTCACTAGGCATTTGACACAATCTGAACTAATAATATCAGTATATTTCAGCTATTTTTAAGGATACCTCCTAGAGAAAAAGTAGAGGACTGAATAGCAGCAGCAAATGACCTTTGATATGCACATGTATGCATTTGTATACTGCTAGCTGTCAAGACAAGAAAGCTGAACTCACGTCCAAAGCATTCCTAGACAGTTCTGGGGGAAAAACAAAAAAAAAAACCAAACCATCCAATCTTACTCCTTCACTGCAATCTTTCTCCAGATACAAATAAATAAATACACAGAACACAGCAATGAGTGAGTTAATGGCCATTTATCCGAAACAAAGAAGAAGAAAACAGCAACAACAAAAAAGAAAATAAAAGAGCTTTTTTTTCCCCCTCTCCTTCTCATGATTCACCTTCTTGGCTTTACAAACCTTGCTCTGTTTCTGATGACATACAATGCAGATAAACAGCAGTCCTTGTTCTCAGGACAGGTGCATATTAGCTCTATTTATTAAAGCAAGAGTTGTAGCTACTTTCTGTCTCTCTGATTTGTACATTTTCTTCCTTTCCAGAGAGCTCTTAGGTGTGAGGCTTTCTTTACCTGGAATCACTCCAGAGCAGTTGCCTACCATTTGCTCAGCGTCTGGTTTTGAGCTGGCCTGGAGATGGCGAGGCTGTAAGATTAAGAAGTAGCACCAAGCTCCAATAACTCCACTCTAATTAATTAGGGACTTTGGGCCACAAAAGGGATGCTTTACTTTTAACATTTTTATTGAAACATCTGCCCTCTCAGATAGTTTTTTTTATAGGAAATCCTGGGCTAACTGTACCTTTTCAGCTGCCAGAATTGACATTTCAGCTTCTCTTCTATTCTGCAAAACGAATATCTCATTAGGCACTGTTAAGGGTCTGGTCCTACGCCATGGTGTATATTATTTTTACTGCACTCTCTGTGATAAAACATTTGACAGTGCTAAAGCGCACTGAAGTTACGATTCAAATAAAGATGTTCATCGAAAATGCTGGAATCCTTAAAAAACAGCTTGTGAAACACTCGTGAAAGAAGCTTGCGAACATAGTGAGGAAGTGAGATACATGCAATAACAAATAAAGCAAGGGCGAGTGAATCGTAAATGATGAAAAATCAGAGGGATGCAGCTCCCCAGGTGCTGGTAGCCTACGCTATACACCTTTATTCTTCAGGTAAATAAATAACTATGGCCTCATTGATTTACTGTCATGAAGGCATTATCTTTGACCACATGATAAAACACAGAGGAGAAAAATGTACTTTTTCCATAAAGAAAAAGGAAGGTAAATCCTAAAGTTTCTGAAAGAGGTGAAGACTGGAAATCCTCTGGAAGCTCTTAAGTGCTGTTCTTACGCCCTCACCTGCCTCATGCACAGTAAAGAAAGTGAAGAATACTGGGCTCAAAGTTTATGTTTTTTTTAAATCCTCAGCGTAGACTAAAACTAGAAACAAAAGCAAAACCTGCACAGTTGCTGCTGCCTTGGTAGTGGAAACATAATCCCAAAACACTGGTGTGATGTGGCCTTTGCTGCCATTGCTACGGGCCCCGCTCCTCAGCCCCTTCCTTCGTCCTCCTGTCAAAAGCCTTCTACTCAGAGACTCTAAATGAAGAGCTCCTCTCTTGGTCTGGACAAAGGTCCCTTTCTGTTCCTGGTAAGACACCATTTAGATGCTGACAGGCTTTTTCCTGCACCTGGAAAGTTTTCTCTGCTGCCTTTTTTGCTTTCATCTGTCTCAGCACAGCAGCATCCCCAAACAGAAGTGATACGGCACCAATAGGATTTTGCTCTCTTCACAATATTCATAACACGAGGACAATACTTGCGTACAGCTAACTTGTCCAAATTCATCTCTAAATGCCTACGTTACTAAAAACTGCATCTGTTCCAACAAGGAACACACTTGCCACAATACAAAGCCAGGAAGCAAGCCCCTTACAGGTTCTAACTCACCGTCCAGAGAGGACTACTCTGTTTCTAAAGACTACATTTCCAAAGCGTTGATGCTTCTTAACACACAAAAACCTGTGCCATTTGTCTTTAAGTGATTATGTCAAAAGAGTTAGGGCTGTACTGGCAGTGTTCCTGCATCACTGTATCTTCGGAAGTCATTGGGTATCTTGCACCAGATCCACTGTCGTGTGACAAACTGTCCCAGTCCAAAGATGCACTCCACAACCCACCTTATTGTGCCCAAGTATTAATGTGGAAATTTTCTACTTAGAAAATAAATGTTATTTAATTTTAAAAACCCACCTGCCTAACAATTAATTAAAATGAAATAGCATTAATAACTTGGTCAATTTGTCACTGTCCTTACCATAATACAATTCCGTAAATGAAAATCTGGTAGAAAAAACAAAGTATCATGCCTTAGAAACACTTGTTCTTATGAACAGCTATAGCGTAGAAATGACAGCGTCCCTATTAACAACCTATCTGTTAATCCTGTGACTTTTTCTACAGTTACCATTTGACAAAGTTTGACAACGCAGAATTCAGCTGCAAAACTGCATATAATGAGAGAAGGCTGTAACATCGCACTGTCTTCCTTGAGGCTAATCACTTCATAATGAGTTTAGTGAAAAATACCTGTGCAATAAGTTGCAGCTGACAGCAGCCCAGGGGAACCTCTAAGTGCTAAAAATTAGCTGCTGAGGGATGTTAAACCTCGTCATTTTGAAGATAGAAAACAAATTTCTTTCTAAAATACATGCAGTTTAGAGTAGACATAAATCAAACAGATGGTAAAAAATTTGTTTTGCTATGGGCTTTATCCTGTTTTTATTCTCTCACTCTTATGAAGTAACAAATACTTTTAAAAAGAGAGTAACATTAGTCATCCTGCTAGAGATCCAATTATACTAAATTGTGACACTATACTACTTGGGATTCAAAAAAGACTGTTTTGAATCAACTTGCCTTGGTAAGCTGCACAGCCTAAGCGAAGACCTCTACTCCCCTCTCTGAGGACAGAAACTCAAAAGACAAAACTCTTCCCAACCAGATTCAAAAAGAGTGGAAATAGACTCTTTAAAAAAAAATAAAATAAAATAAAATAAATTTACTTTTAAAAATTATTTTTCTACAGCAGTAAAAGCTCTCTATATTGTTCTGTACTGCCGATACACCGGTTTGCCAATCAGAACAATTAGTTGCTTTCATTACTTTGGTAGATATGGCATTGATCAATTATTGCTGTGCATGCTAACACCAATGACGCTTTTTGCTTTGTTAATTAGCTATTGTGAAAACTACCTAAAGGGGGGAAACCTTGCATTCCTCACAAGGACGGTTCCTGATAAAAACCGAGGGGCCTTGCTTTGAACTCTTTATCTGAAGCAGAAGTCCTGCACTTCCTGATAAGAACTGGGGGACTCCTTCAAGAACCAGCTAAAACTGACCAAATGACTCCTTGGAACTAATTTTAATACAAAGCGGGGATAGCTCATGCATATGTATAGGCGTGTTTTGAAACTTCATGTATATGTAACACTTGATTGTATAAATTCAAAATGAATTGCCGCGTCAGGTGCGCACGGTTTTGGCGGGACTACCCCCCGTGCTGCCCAGCGCTGAATAAACATACCTACTTTACAATCTTACAGATTGTGGAGTCCGTTTTCCGCACGTCAATACAGATCTAGAATAGCTGAATTTCAAAACTATTAATTCTTACATGAAAATAGCAGTTTTGCTACTACAGTCATTGCAATGATGGACACTGCACCTATAGTTGCCAATATCTTGTCAGGGTGATATGATAGCTGTTTATAACAGCTATTAAGGAAATGCGCAGAGCTTACAACACCCATTCTAGAAATTTGACTAATATATTTTAAGGATATTTAATAAATCACTTTACAGACTTACTCAACACTATTTAATGGAAAAAGCCATAGGAAACTTACACATTGCCTGTTAGAACACTTAGCTGTCATACTGTACACAATTCCACCCTAGCTTTTATGGAACAAATGCATTCATCAGCTACGTGAGGTTAGCATTCCCTAGTCTATTATCTGCATGTGTAACACCTGTTAATCACGTCTACTTAAGAAATAGCAAAGTTATATTTAATTTACCCCCAAAATACAAAAATATATAGAATTTAACAGAATCAGATAGCCAGCTACTTGGGTATGAATTGACAGATAGAGACAATATAACATAAATCTAGAAAACAATGTAACTGCATTTAAAATAATCATTCCGAGCACTCTACACACTGGTAAAAAACTGTTATGTTTTGACATACTGTAATTATACCTGGCAACTATGTAGTTAACTGTCATGCTAATTTGCACACCTAGCTATATTCACAAAATATATATCTACTTATTAACGTTTTAATTTAGGTTGCCCTTTTCTCTAAACATTTATGAAACACAAATCCAAAATTTCTGCTTCTATAGTGTAGTAGAATGTTCAAAAGGTAAGGAAAAATACTTCCATTTTGCACAAGAAAAATTATCTTCTATAGTTTTTGTGAAAATGACAAATAACTCAACCTGAATTTTAACACTTATTAATGACTGACTTGGAATTAATTCATGCTAAGTTTTGTGTCACCAAAGTCTGCTGAGATATGAAAAAACAAAATTACCTAAGACTTTACTCTGTTAATTTTTCTCTTTTTCTTTATTTATGGTTTCCAATGAGATCTGAAGATGTGTTTTCAGAGGCACAAGAAACCTTTAAAGGAGTCTGACAACAGCTTAGTCTTCCAGACCCAGAAAATTCAAGATAAGCTTCAAATATGAAATGCTGGCTGCTTATCTGAATTGGAATCCACATCCAAACCATTTCAAGTGAGTCATTGTATCTAGCAGCCCTTAGGTTCCTTTAGTAATCTGCAATACAGACTTCATTTGGAGACGGGATGAAGTTCATAATTCAATTACAAGGATGACTGCCTAATCCACTGAATAGAATGGACATAAAAGGTGAAATAAACAAAATTCTCACCTTAGTTTAATGAGATTCTTTGGCATAAAAGAGGAAAGTTTAGTCAGTTTGCCTACAAATAGGTGCAGAAAATGTAGATATTTATCACTTAAGTCCAAAATTAATTGTAGCATAAATTCAATTTAAACAGAGTGCACTGAGTTACAACTATGTTGTAGTAACTGAAAACATGATTCATCAGTGCTTAGCAGTTAACACTAGTATGACAAGAATCTTATTTGAATAATGACTTCTGTTTGAACTCATGAGCATGCTAAGTAGAATTCTATCATCAAATAGAGTAGTATAAAAATTGAAAAAACACCTTCCCACATTGTTACAAATTAAAGCAATAATTGTTGGTCTATTTTCCAGGAAATTATTGATTGCTAGAACTGATGCTGCAATTAATATCTACCAAGATGCAGCAATGTTAATTAAATCAGTATAAATTAAATATCAGAAAGATAATAGCTATTAATTTAACATAAGAACATCAAAGGGTGAAAGATGGGAAATATACAGTAGTGAAGATAGTGTGATTTAGTAACGTGCAAAGAAATTTGAAACGATTATATGAAAACTGCTGTGATCTCACGGCAGATATAACCAAAACATTTTAATTTCCATTAAATATTTTTAGATTCAATTCCATGTGCTTGATAATTGTTTTACAACATCACCAAACTTCAGTCTGAGGAAGGCAAATATATATACCTAGAGCAAGCAAACAACTTTGAGATTCTGCAAGTTGTTGAAGTTAATAGCACTCCACAGATCATGGCTTATGCCTCTATATTCAAGAAAATATTTGTTTCTGATCTGCTGAAATAGGACACATTTTGGAATCTAAATCCTGCTTCAGATCTGCCACACAAACACGGAGACTGACAAATAGTGTGTTGTTTCTGATAAACTATTCTGAAGCACAGTAAACTTTGCCTTCACAGAAAAACCTAGTGAAGAGAAGAATTGGCCTAAGCCTTTGATATTTCATTACAGTCTCGATTCGTGCATTTGTCCAAGTTGTTGCTGTTCAGCAAATTTATGTTTGAATTATTGGTAAGAAGTAAAAATTCCTACTAGCATGAAACTACTTCCTCTGCAGGGCAGGTGTCCCCCTCCCAAAGCTGGCCCAAGTACTCCGTGCTATCCCCTTCACTCTCCTTCCCAGATCTCCCTGTCTTGGTCCTGTCCTCATTCTAGACTCAGCACCTCAGAGATGTAACTCCATTTTCTAGGTTGCATCTGCAGCAGGCTGAAAGATCCAAGTTTACTCCATTTCTTTTATCCTTCTCACAGTTCTATCAGAAAATTACTTTTGTAAAAGAGAGGCTATTCACAGCACATATGTGGTCCTTGACCTAAGGGGTGTACATCTCTCTGCTGAACCACAACACTGACACAGGGAAAATGTGTATCATTTACTCTCACAGAGAACAAAGATGACCAAAAGAACTACATCACAGTTTATATTTCAATTTCTTACATGGCCATCAATACCATCATATATTTGACATGTATATATACAGACAAGTGCATCTAAACGAAAGCAATTTCTTGGTCAGGCTTGGAAGTAAACCAGATACCTAAACATTCAAAAAGATTTTAGAGAAGTAGTTCCTTCTGGAGATACAAAGGAACTTCCTGAAAATACATACACTTTTTAAAGGGGAAACATTTCTATAAATCTGTACTAAGATGGAAATGAGCCATGAAATGGGGGCCGGGAGCAAACCAAACAAAAAACAACCAACAACAAAACCACAACCAGTTTGACTTCATGCTGTGATGAAAAACATCTTCCAACAACTAACAGTCCTTTTCTGCATAAGCTAAAAAATTCAGAGAAATATCCAGACTTCTAGGTATATGTTTTAATAAACCAAATGCATGCATTTAGAGGAATATGCACCTTTAACCAATCGGGGGAACAAGAAACCCAACATGTTATTAGAATACCAGCAGTCATCACTCACTTGGACATGAGCTGTGGTTTCAGGGAGCCTATTTGGTTTTTTTTTGCTATACAGCTATGCAACATATGCTTTCAGCCTGTTGCAAAAAAAGTATGAAGGTCTGTTATACTATCACTGTAGTAAATGAATTTTTTCTTTACTGCACTTGTTCTACTTCATTGTTAAATAAGTGTAGACTCCAATAAATTTTAGCTTTGCTCCAGTAGATATAACAAAGTTGCCAAACAAAAAAAAATCAAAAAAGACCACTGTCAGTAGGGGAAAAAAAAAAAAAAAAAAAATCTGCATTCACTCTATTGCTATTTGCAACTCAAAGAGACTGTTTGAACACGACTGCTTTATGTGGCACAGAACAGGTAGATTTATTAACTAGTAAATACAAAGCCCCATAAAAGGCTAAATCTTCAAAGAATGTTTTTCTGGTGTCTCTCACTAAGTAAATATAATCTACACATTCCTCCAAGCTTAAATGGCAAGGACAAAACCCACTGTTACAATTACAAGCCAAAGATAATAAAACACACTAACCACTTCATGAATAAATATATATGGAAAAATCTCACACTTGTAGTTGCTACTGGTTGCAGCTGCTCCCAGGGGTGAGATAATAACTAGGAAGAAACGGAGACTTGCACTCTCAGCAAAAATGGAAAAGTTTAAGCACCAAAAGTCAGTTATGCAGTCATATATCTTTTTACTGGCAGGCAATGAACAAACAGGTCACCATGTTTTGGCATCTGACCCCCTCCCTCAGGACCTGGTGAGCAGGGCATTAGTGGCGATGTAACCTCTTTTTTGCAATGGCACACTGATTTTGGCATCGGGCTAAAATACTGCTGGCGTTCGTAAGTTAAAAGGTCAAGAGAAGATCTGTTTTTAGATGAGGCCATTTCTGCATTGCACCAAGTTCCCTTTAAAAGAGGCTATAAAGACAGTAATTTCCTAATTCGGGAAATGTACAGGGTCTTTGGAAGAGAAAGTGCCAACGTGTCCAGTTCTGTGCTGCAATGCTTGAGAAGTCTGCAACGCAAGAAGTAGACTCAGGTGGATACTGGCATAACATAAGTTCCTGGGGCTTGTATTTGCAGTAAAAAGTGAGATGCTATCATCCATTTTAGATTTTTGTTATGCTGGTTTACAAGATATCTACATACAAATATTTTATTCCTTTTGGACTCAGAATGCCTTATGTTGGTGTGTGAATGAGAAATGGTCTGTAGATCTTTTCACCTATATTTAGAGGTTATAATGACCTTTAACACAGACAATTTCCATCTTTAAAGCAGTGCAGTTCACAGGCACTGCCAGCCATGTGGGTTCTAATGTGTCCATCTCAAATACAAACAAAAATGACAGTATGAATTCATCGTTATACACAATTTCTCAGAGGACAGGCAAATCAATTGGAATTCACTTTCACAGCAAAAGTAAAGGAGGAAAATTAAATGAGCTCAAGGCCTGTTATTGTACCACTGAAAGTGAAATTTAATTCCTTTTCCGATACCTTGCCAAAAGAGACCTCAGCCTCGTGATGTAAAATCCTTATTGAGGTTATGTTCCCAACGTGAGAACTGACATGATTTACCCAAGTTAACCATCCTGTTGTGCTAAAAAGCTGTTCTGTTATCAAAACACTTATTTTAATCCAGGCAAAGACACACTTTGTTACTGAATAAAGACTTTTTTTTTTTTTAATAGCTAAAATGTTTATATCACACTGCTTTGTTGATTTATGAAAAAACCCTCCTCTTCACCATCCTCTTTCTTAATGCCTACTTATCCAACACTAAGCATACTTATTTGTTCATCACATTCACAAAAATTAATGTTAGCTTTTGTGCCTTTTCTTCATCGCTCTAAGCTCTGCATTAAAAACCAAGGTGCTCAAAACAAGTAGAAGAATCACACTTTTCTCTGTCTCTTTTCCTACCCACAACAAAAATTCATCAACAAACTGAAGCATTTAAACACAAAATAGTAGCCTTTCTTTGCCCTCCAACTCCAGGAGATGCAGAAATGTCATCTTGCCTTCCTCGGTCACAAAATATTTCTCCACAACACATTTACAGCCAACCTCTCCTAGCAGTGCTTTCTCCATGAGGCCCAACCACTCTTTTCCATCACCTTCTCTAGGGTTGGAATTAAGTAGAAACTCTGCTTTATTTAATTACTGAATGGAGTGAGAACGTGGGCTATGTTTTGCAAATGGGGAATAATTTATTTAACGTTACAGAAATCACTTCAACTACTCCACGTCAGGCTGTTAAAACAAATCACTCTTACAGTATCAATAGCAATGCGGTTTTCAAACAGAAGTGTACATAAAGATTTTGTCCAATAACAACATTCTGCAACTCCTTCTGCTCAATGTGAATAACAGAAGTTCCATTTTCAATATAACTAGAAATTAAAAACACAGTATTTCTAAGCATATCTATTTGACTACAATGGCCTACACAAATCTAAGGCAACCCACTTATGAAACTACTGCAGATTGTCTTTTATATTTATTTCAGCAAGTTAAGACTCTAGAGATGTTATGTTTGCTCCTGTCAGACACACTTAAAATGAAAAGCTTTTCTCAAAAATTTTCTTTCATGAGGATATTTTCACTGAGCCAGACAATAAAAAGTGTGTTTAAGGACAGTATTGCATCAAAAGCTTTTTACAGAAGTTAGAAAGGAAGGGTCCTATTTGCATTCCTTTACTGATGTCCACTTGAAAAAGACACCGTGCAAAAAGCACTACAAGGAGGAGGTTTGTTTTATGTTTAACAGGATTCAAAAAGCAATAAAATATTAACTGTGGTTTTGTTTTAAAAATTCAAAAGGGATGCTATGGATAGGAATCCTCTGGGCTGCAATGTCGCAGGAGTTGAAAACCTGAGGAAATGACCAGAATTCCCAGCGTAACTTTGGACATCTTCCATGTCTACATGGAACAATTAAGTAACAATCTCTCCTTTCACTCCTCTGAGAGGAAAGCTTTTTACTGTTCCTGAAACAAATCTCTTTGCCCTTAAGGAAATTGGTGCAATAACCATGTAACCCTAAGGTAAATAACAAATATCTTATTTAGGTAAAAAAGTCTAATTATTTCCCAAAATTTGTTTGAAAATCCAAATCCAAAGTTTTGTCTTCTCAGGAAGTCAGTGGAGGGAACTTATCTTTCTACGATGAAGTTCTATCTCAAAACAGTCTTGTTCAAAATATTAAGATAAAGGTACACAGAGCCTATATCTAAATTTAAGCATTTACCTCAGCTTTTGAAACAATCTTAAAATTTGAGTGTTTAGGTCCCAGCTTCTAGAAGTTTTTATCCATATTCCTTAATGAGTCTCTCAAATGAGAATCAAAACAAGTCTTCTTAACTAATGATATCTCCTACATTTATGATTTAATGGGACCACATAGATGACACACGGAGATAGTCTGAATCCGTTTCTGGAGAGATGCAACCTATTATCTTTATACATAACCTCTCTGGAAATATTTGAAGAGACTAATGATTCACTGAGCACAGAAAATCATCTGTTGTCTTTCACCTGGACTGTGATAGCAGGAGCCTACCTGGTCTGCAGGTACCAACATCATTCTTGTTACTTTTTTGTTTTGCACAACAGGAAATATTTATCTCAAGAATGATGCTGCTAAATGTTGGATTGAAATTACAGAAATCCAAATGTAATTCTCGACGTTTTACTGCTGTTAGCCAACATAGCAAAAACATGGCAGAAAACCAGAAAGTATTGAAAGAAGCAATTTCTGCAGCTCAGACTTGTACCCATCTCCTCTACTGCCATACAGACGAGCTGCTGGGCAGCTCCTCATTTCCCAGAGAAATTAAAGGATAAAATTGGTGTTTAATGCACCTTGTAGTGTCAAAATACAGGAAAACTAGTTCCTGATTAAGAGGAAAGCCTTAATGAAGACTAAGACTGCAGGGAGGTGCCTCAAAAGATGCTGCAAGCTCAAAGCAGAAATCTCCTGGGTATTTTGCATGTGCATAAATGGGTTGCATAATCATTCTGCTGTTTGGATAATCCCTCCTTTAAAAAAAAAAAAAAAAAAAAATCACATTTTTAATCTGTTTACTATGATTACAAAGCACAGAAGAAAATGTGATAATAAACTATTATTACTTATCTATTGTAATTCACAAAACAAGAAATTAGGTAATTTTGTTAATAAGATAATAGTCACAGCCCAGAATTTAAAGAATTATTATGCAAATCACATCATGAATAAGGAAAGGAAGCAAAAGAAAGGTTTTGATACCATGGTCAAACAACGATGCCAGAATGCACACACCCTACTGAACTTTAATTTGAATGAATTGAATTAAATCACGTATTTTCATACTTTTCTAAACATGAACTACAGCATGCTCAATTCATCCCAATATGGGTAGTCACTGTGTAAAGCCTGCATGCACAGAGAACATGCTGGCTGCACTGAAATTAATTTCGAGTCTAAAAAAAAGAAAAAATAAAATAATAAAAAAAAAAGTACTTGAGGGGCTGAGCCTTATTGCTTTACACAAAATTTACACAAGCCCTTCATTTTCTTCAGATAAAGTTTATACAACAGTGTTGATACTTTATCAGATGCTCCCTTTTGGTACCACAATCTTCCCTCCCATCCGATTCTGCAAATCAGAATAAAGTAAAAAGGCTCCTAGGAAATGAACACGAGTAGCAATGTCCAACTAATAAAAGGTCAAAGAGGAGAATAGGGGTACCTATGTTCACATATGTTTTAAAAGTTATTCTGCTGTCTCTCTTGGTGAGTTGAAATACGTTTTGAGGTTTGGTTTTTTTTCCCTCCGTGCTCTACAATCCTTCCCACCACAGCCAGGGAAGCTCCTTACACAATAGTGCTCAAGTGCTTTGTAAGAAAATGAGAGGTGAGGAGCTGTGAAATCCTCAGATTTAGGTAATATTCAAATACAAATATTTAAATAATCTTTCGCTGTGGGATTCTCACACACTGACTTTTACATAGCTTAAAAGTTCAATGACCCGATAAAAAGTCTCCAGTAAATTACACCACTCAGCTAACCTACTCCAAGGTGTTTGAGCCCTAAAAGGAGAATACTTCAGCTAATTGAGAGATATCCTTACACTCTGGGAGTGGAGCTGTGGAAAAATACATTTACTTGAAGCTCTTATTCCACAGCAAGACCAATGAGGCCATGAGCAAAACCATACTGTGGTCCCCTTTAAAACTGTAAGGTCAACACATTCATTTCTCAGTTCGTTAAACCATCATCTCAGTGGCGTTTTTTTTAAAAGCTATGTTGATGAGCTAAGGCTAATTCAAATGATAACGGGAGAAGAGCCAAAAAAAAGTTTGAACTCAAGGAACTGCCTGACCTTGAGTAGCTGCTTGGCCCTGTCAGTAGCGGGCTGGGCTAGCAAAGGAGCAAAAAACTAAGGAAAACACATAATGTGCCCAAATGCATGTAAAATAAACAATACAAAAACAATGCTTATTGATTATCTCGCTACTTCAGCACTTCTCCTCCTCGTCCAGCAAAAAAGACAGATTACACCTGGGACTGCTCTGTCTTTCCTGAGAGGGAAATCAAATAGGGTTTACCACGTCTTTAACGTAAGAGTGATGCTTGTAATGAGGAGGAGGGAACTGTGATGCTGGGAAAGTTTTCTCATTAAACTGTCGATTCTGTGTTCCTAAAAAATTGATTAAGCAAGGTACATGTTGATGATCTTGTGAATTTTAACAACTTTAAGTCAATTACACCAGCATCCAAGCACAGAGTTTCAATATTGATGCTGGGATGTTATCTTTTACATCCGAATGAAATAAACTCTTGAAAAGCCCAAGCCAGGAGGGACAGCTTAAAATGTGAGAATGCAAAGGGCAGCTCTTGTAAAACACACTGTTGTATAAAGCATTTGTGATAAAATGCAACAAGTTCACTTTGAAATCTTGACAAAGCATCACTTCTCAAAACCTAAAATTATTGTGATGGAGACAGCATTTCCTCCTGCTCTATGTGTGAACCAGATTACATAACAGGAATGTAAAGTGGAAGTCAGTAGCAAAGAAACTCTAGAGCTATTTTTATGTTTTTAAGTGAGAAATGATGCAGACTACTACCAGGATAAGGAGCTGCACACGTCCCCTTAACCCCCTGCTTGGGGAGGAGTGCAGTATCAATACACCCTAGAAAATCCTAATTGTGGGAAATTGAGAAAACGCAACAAGTCAAGAAAAAAACAAAACCAAAAAACACACCCCACCCTAAACCCGTTTAAAATGTCAGAAACAGCTCATGAAGTTAGACTGAAATGTTTTACCAGCGAGTCCTTGGCTTGTAGTCAGGCATTGTTAAATTTTGTGAAAAAAATGAATACATTTTGCCTCTTTTTCCCCTTACTTGCAGCTTCTGCCCTTTGAGTCTGGAAACACTGCAATGACAGTAAGCCAGTGTTCTGTTTGCACATTTGATGTTTCCAGGACTGTAGGTAGAGTAAGAACTATTTTACAGTTAACATCTTCACTAGTTTAAGAACTGTACTGCAGTTACAATGACTGAGAAAGACATTTAATTTAATGGAGCATAGCCTTTTGTACAAGAGATGAAAAAGTATTATTTTTAGTATTAACTGCATTCCACAATATATAGAGAGTATTTTTAAAACCATAGTTTTTCTTATCCTTCAATTAAAAGATTAATAAATGATCTGTCATATGAACAGATGTCAAATTAAGCAGAATCTTTCTTTAAGATACTCTAACAATACTTTCAAGATGTGTATTAAGAATAGACTTAAAATAGTGTGCCCTTAAGCTATTTTCGGTGAAGTAGTTTACTGCCTCAGGTTAGTAATACATAGACATAAGCTAAGTGAATCAAAGTATAAACATAAAGAGTATAAATAAGTACTTATTTAAAAATTAAAAAGGTTTTTCGTGTATTTCAGAAAGACATTTTCATGGATGTAAGACATTTTATTGAAACAATCTTAAGCATTTTACATGAAAGCTCTTTTGTGAGTGGTTACTGTGCTGTTTAGTTATCAACAACCTTCCATGTCTCAGTGCGAGGAATATTTTTTAGTTTGCCATAACACAAAAGAAACTAGCAAATACTATGTATTAATCACAGGTAACTCTATGTCAACCAGGTAAATTGATATTCTGAAGTTATTGCTTAATATGCTCACATGTCTGCCTTTTCCCCTAGTGAAGTACTAAATTTTCATTATTTTGATTTAGGTTTAGTCCAAATAAATTTAAATCTTTCACAATAAAACTGCACAAACCTCCATTCACCAAATCAATTAAGTCACTGAGTTTTTAATAGGTTAGGCCAGTGCTATGTTGTAGTTTTAAAGCAGTTCTAGAGGCAAATTCTATAAAGATCTACATTTTTAAACCTCTTTTATTGGATTGTTTCAATGTTGACCTTAGGGACTTTAAAACATCAGATTAGAGCTCGTGAATTCCAGACTTCTGTTGATAAAATTGGATTCCTCAAAACTCGACCTGTGGCAATGGTTTTGTTTTGCTTTGCTTTCTTCCCCAGAGGGAGCAGTTTTCAGAACAAATGAAATACACAACAGTCTGTGAATGACTGAGTGCACCAAATATTGTCACAACACCACTCACGTGGTAGGAAAAGGATAAGATGACAGTTAAAAGGGACAAAAAAAAAAAAAATGATTGAATGACATTCATTTTCTCCCTTGCCCAATGGATTATCGCTTGGTTCAACAGCTGACACGAGGCACATTTTGCTGATAAATCAAACTCACCTACATTAATCTTTCAAATGAGAGTTGTTCAAGCCTTTGTATACTCAAATAAGGTTTCTTTTTCCTACAGTGACATCTTAGGGACATTTGAAATACAATTCTGAACGTAGGCTGCACAGAGAGCAATTCAGCAAGGGTTAGATTTAGTTCAGCTGTGATGCCTAGCAAATCTATTGGGGACATAAAACTTGGACAACATGGCGGATGCATTCCCCCCATCCAGGAAACATGGCTTCTTGCTGACACGCTATGGCTGCCCTTTTCCACAACGGCATTGGGAAGTTATGCATTTCATACTAGGGAAAATTCTGTCTTCCTATTATTCAGTATCACTAGCAAATTACATTTTAGCCTTAAATTCATAGGCTTAGACTAGCAAGAGAGGGAAAAGTGACTTTACCTCCTGACATTCCCCTGTTATAGAATCACAGAATGGTTTGGGTTGGAAGGGACCTTCAAAGGCCATCCAGTCCAACCCCCCTGCAAGAAGCAGGGACATCTCCAACCAGATCAGGTTGCTCAGAGCCCCGTCCAACCTGGCCTGGAATGTTTCCAGGGATGGGGTTTTGGTTTTATAATGTTGTTTGATTTTAGGCAGCTGCAATGCATTTCACATTTATAACTGCTCACCACAGATTCTTTTCAATCTTTTACAGTTCTTCCCCCAAGAAGGTGCATCTTTTCTCACAGAAATCTCTCTCCTCACCCTGTATAAGTCTAGGATAATTTTCTCTGAATAGCTTTGTTAAATCACTGCTGAATTTCCAAGATCTGATACCCGGTAGCAGGAAGCTGAAGATGAACTGATTTAGATTACAAATACAGCACACAGTTTTACCATGTGGATAATTAAACCTTAGAACAATTTACCTACAGGTGTGCTGAATTCTCCAAATCAGCATTCAGTATCACTTGAAAGTATAAACTCTAAATCAACCAGGGACCACATTATATCTGATGCAAGTTACTGCAGGAAATTCTGCAGAACAGACAAAATGGCCATTATAGGGCAATTTAACCTTAAAATCTGTTATTAAGCCCACATAGTTATTGGGTGGAAAGATAAGGAATGGAACATAAAGCAGTAAAACTTCTCTTAGTAAGCACAGAATAGGGAGGCAGAATTTGGTTAAAGCTAGTTTCAATCAAGATCAGCAACTAGAATAATAAAGACTTCCTTGAAGATACACTACTATTTTATACTGGTGAAAGAAGTAAAAGTCTAAGTAGGAAAAAAACATCCTCAGTGGTCCTGAGGGACTGGGGTTGGCATGGGGGGGTTCTGCACATACATTGAGCTTGGCCCATGTGGCTTTTAAAACATTAATAAAACAGAAATTATTTTAAACTATTGTCAGTAATTAATTAGTAATTACAAGAAAGTTAAAAAGAACAGCCAAAAGAATAGTTAACTGTTAAACAGGTTAAAAAAGAACTTTTATGAAGAAACAAAACATTACGGTAAACCTCAACTTCACATGTTGTCCATGGATATCCAGTCTCATTAACATTTCATGGAAAATCACCTTAACTATGCAATAGCACTGCTGAAAACTCTGCATTTTTTTTCTAACACCTTCCCTTCCAACATGCCCTTACACAATGAAGAAAACTAATGACTGAGACAACTCAAATGGTTCTTCAGTTCTCCAACTCATTATAAGCATTTACTTGTTCTTTAATCCACCAACAAACCAACTCCAAAGCACTCCGGCATATTTTCCCCCCCCAGGGTGATGCTTGTCTGATAAAGAACAAAGTGATTGAGAGAGAAAAAAGCTGAACTGCTGAGTGCACTGTTCTGGAGCATTGTAACAAAAAAGGGTTGGTAAAACACGTCAGGATAAATACAACTCTGAAAAAAAAAGCAACAGATACAGGCAGAAGTCTGGAATCTGGATACATTCCTCTGATCTCTACCTTTTCCTTTATTAAACTCCTTTTACATAGCCACTATGAGACACTGGTTCTGCTATGGAAGCGTCAATAGCCGAGCTCTCAGCAGTGAGAGCAGATTAAATCAATCACCAGTTTCCCTAGAAAACCACAAATCTGTTTTCCTGTAGTTGAAATGACAACCAAAAGAAATTACATCCACATCCACTGCACGGGCAAAACTTAAAGCAGAAAATGAAAATAAACTCAGAATGGATGCCAGACAGGCTGTGACGTTTTAAGGTCATAGTCACCATCCTGGTAATACAGCTTAAGTGACGGGGCAACAGATAAGAATACTTCAGTTTCCGTTTTTGAACTGTGCTTACCACATCTGAGAGGAAGAGGAAGTTATAATAGAGTTATAACAGGTTGTATGCCTCCAAATGTACTTTCAAAATTAAAAAAAAAAATTTAAATCTATCAGAAGATCATTGTCTGTGTGTGTTTATGCTTCAGAAGAAGAAAGTAGATGACGCTTAATAGTGAGTGTATTTATTAGTATCACAGACTGTTCAAAGTTTTTCTTTTTAAAATCATGGCCAGCGCTGATAACACTGGGCATGCACAGACTGCGTTTAGTGCCATGTTGTGGCTGAGGCCACTCGTCATTCTTACAAGTCCGAGGTAGGAAGCCAGGAGATACTGTAGGAGTTTATCCGATATCCCATACTTCAAAATTTCTCATAGTATTTGAACTAAAGGACAAGTTTAGTGCAAGAGCATCAAAACATTTAACAAAAGAGTGAGAAAGTTCTTTAAATACAAATGTGACACCCACTTCCTGAAACTTTCCTGTGTCTATTTTACACAGAAAGTGCTGAAGAAATAGGTTTTATTATGTTATTTTTATCAATATAAGTGACATGTAACTCTCCAGCCAAGTTACTGAAGAAGAAAACATCTCCTGCATTGCTATCACTGCTTTCTGAAGACGTTGTGGTCTTGAGAATATACAGTAAGGTAGTGCCAATTTGGAGGCTGCTACCTGATTATCAAAATATAAGGCCATAATCCTAACCAAAGAAAAACTGCTCTTGCAAGCAAGTGCCAAAGTACAGAACATTTCTCTCAGACCAGCCAGTCTTTCTAAATGATTCTCCTCTTGGCTTCCTCTTGCCCTTGTTCAGGCAAGACAGGACTCTCTCCCTACTTATCAGTGGAAGCGTTAGCAGCTCTATTTCTTCATTTCAAGAAAACAGAGGACAAAAATATTATGTTACTTATGTTAATTTTCATACTTTTGCAATATGTACAGTTTGAAAAATAGACATAAATGACTTTTTTTTGCTTATCAGCTAGATGGCAAATAGAGGTTACTCTGCTAAAATTAATGTATTCTTCTCTATGGAAATAAAACTACCTTCATTTTCTATTTTTCACAAATTCTGTATTTTGCTAAGTAGTGTTCAATTCAACAAATCAATATATATGCTTCCAGGTAAATTTACTTTCATAGGGCTATATTTGATATTAGACATGTACTTAGTTTACTGAATACTGATAATGTCACTTTTCTGGCCTGTCTTCTGTTCCTCCCAGGCATATCACAGTCACAGTTATATTTATTTTAACATGTATTAGTAAGGCAATACTTGGTACATAAGATATGTTGAATAAAGACAGTCATAATATCATCCTAGAACATTTGTTCTACTGGAACATTTTCTGCAGACACACATATTTGGCAGCAACCCAGCATCCGATCCTTCATTTTTAAGAAATTGAGGGCGTACATTTATCCCAGGCTATAGGAAAATTCAATCAGCTGGGGACACCTAGGTATCAAGTTTCCTATGTTAAAAAACTCCATTCTCTGGAGTCTTCAAAAGACTTAAATACAAAGCATTTTCTATTAATAGAGATAACAACAAGAACAACAAACAAGCTTCAGAAACCAAAATCTACCTTCAGTAAGTCTTTCAACATTGAAAATCCAAGGCGGCAAATTGTTGTAAATTGCCAAGAAAGCAATTCTAAGAAGGCACTCTGAAAACAAGCAACCACAATGCCTAACTATCAGTAAGTGCTGTTTGTTTTTAAACCTCAATAATGGAGAAAATGGGGTTTTTAAAGGAATTCAGCATTCTGTTCATTATACCTACTATTTCCCTTTCATTCTCTTAAAGCATACTTCTCTGAGCTGCATTATGATATTTTCATACTCGGTGCTCTTGTAAAAACGTAACATGCACATAGGAAGACAGCCTTCGTTTGAGTGCCTCTTCTGAATTAATCACTCAACGGGTTTCTGCTCAAGTTTCAGCTTGCAATTCCAGTAATATTAGCATGGCACTTTGTGGTTTGCCTTGCTTTGCTCCTGCCAACTAATACTAACAAGTAACCTAAAATAAGCCCTGAAAATTAGTAAAAGTTGAAACAGAAAAACAGGACTTCTAACAAAAACCCCGCACATTGATCCTTCTTCTTATCACCGTCAGTTGTAGCACCTACTTTTATGGTTTTCCCAAGGTTCATGTTATTTAAATTTCTGTGTGCAGAGCTCTTAACTCCTTTTTCTGCTATGTAAAAAAAGGGCAATTAAGAGTCAAAGAAAATACGTCAAGTGTCCCATCTGAAATTACCATTTCATCTTGTGAGTAGGAAAGTCATAGCTTCAGATGGAGTGTCTTTAGGGAAACAGGATGTTACAAGTGGAAGAAAGGCTGTCTGGTTTTCAGTGCATGGGCAACTGCAAAAATAAATAAGCCTGGGTTGAAACCTTAGCCTGAATAAATAATAATGGGCTCTGGTTATCTCATCTTTTACATGCAACTTCCAGGGTTGAAAAGCTTGTTTCTCACTGTGGAGGAAACTCCTGAGCCCCATGCAGTGAAAACTGGTCTCAGTGGTGGAGACAGAGTGACAGAAGGTGGAGGCAGGATGATGATACCCAGGTAGTTGCTCCTGTAGGATACCACACAATAGAGAGCACTTGCAACCAGTTCCTTTTTATTCTTCTGAAAATGTAATCCCACCGCCAAAGCAAAAATATTTACAGGAATACTCTAATGCAATCTCTACAAATTTGTCATGGATAACTCCAAAAATAGATCTACTCCTCAGGGTAAGAAGTAGGTTGGTCCCTACTGCAAATCAGGCAAATACACATTTGACCTGAGCAGGAAGCCAGCATTGAATCTGATTTTTACAGTGACAGATTCAAAACTATTAAAGCTGGGGTGAAAGAAAGAATGCAAGTAAAAATGAGTTATTTTGCACATAAAAGGTAGTTTCAAAGATAAAATAAAATATGAGGTATAATTTAATTGAAGTCACTAGACTATTCCCCACATTATACCAAGTATTCATACAATCACTCGTGCAAATAGGTAAAATTCAATAAAATAATGTTTCCCAACAAATGTTAACGCTTTTATCTCTTTTAGTATGAATCATATACAGAAGTTGCACAGGTCTCCAAAGTACCACATTTCCAAAAACTAATTACATCCATACCAGATAAAGGAATGCATTGAACACCGGTTTGTTCACCCATTCCTTTTCAGAGAGTTCATTATTAAAAAAGGCACAGCAAGCGGATTATGAAGCAAATCCCATTTCCATGCTTTTCTGCAGCAAACCCCCCATTTGTGGGGACTGGTTTGTCTGTTGCATTTCATTTGTAATAAAGTGAGAGACAAATTCTATGGAGGGCAGGGGGAAGCACGCCCTAACTTGAGCCAGAGAACATTCAGGTCTTTATTAACAACCATATTCCCATAAAAAAGACAGTATTTTCTTCTTCCACAGATATTATTACTTCTATATTACAGGAATAAATAATCAAAACACATTACAAGGAATATGTATCCAATGTTTAAGATAAAGATATCAGGGTGAAAATTTCTACTGACATTCTTTCTCTCCAACCTCAGCCAACTAGTTTTGTCAGACCTCCAATTCCATATGACTGCAGGGAGCTACAGGTAGTGGACAATGAACATTTACAAGTTGGTTGGTATCAAGAAAAGAATAAATATGAGAAGTACCCATCCCGAGTGAGTTGGTCGCAAGTTATACCTACCCTCTGGCCATCACACAGTGAATGCATAAACTGGTGACTATTGTATAATGTTAAAAAAAAAAAAGAAAAAGAAAGAAAAAATGCATAATTTTACAATTGTCAGCCTACACCTCCAGTTCTGCCTTATCAACAAAAGATAAACACCAGTGACACAAAGACCAAGTAGCGTGCAAATTATCTTTTTATGGTTTTATTTATAAGAGTCAAACCTTTCCTTTGAGACGCTGCAGCAGGGAAATAGCAATATATGGTGCATGAATCATGCAGTATTTTTAAGAGAAATATCTATGTGCCCCTACAGCATAATGTCGTTCAAGAGATTTGTTTTAGAATTTAGTGCTAGAATGGACAAAGGAAAACATGATTGAACAATATTGCCAGCAGATTACAAGCGTGAATTGTGAATTACATTAGCACAACTATAAATGAAACCACTGGAAATGTTCTGTTATTGATATGGCATACTTATAACAAAGTGTTTTCTGCCACTTAAAGAAATACCTTATTTTATATAGATTCTCTGCTGTGCACATAGCACATCAGGGTTGCCTCTAGTAGTGTCCTGTATAAAAGCCCTCAGTTATTTTTAGACAGAAACCATTTCTTACTTTTCCCATGATACATACATCTCTTTTCAGCTCCCAGTTTACAGTACTGATTCATACCCCCCGTTTCCCAAGACACAGCATCTACTCTAGTTCAAGACGACAGTGAATCAAAGATAACACGGGGCTTCTGATTCAGGAATTGTTGTTTTTCAGTGGAGATTAACCTCATCTGCATGAATTAGTTACTAATGAGCTAAACAGCACTGAGGCAGACTAGAGAAGAGTGAAGTGGGATGATTTTATAATACCATCTCTATGTACTGTAGAGTAAATCAAAGGATCTTATTTATTAATATTTTATCGTTACTTATAAATAGTAAAGAAAAACAGCAAATTCCATGGTCAGAGTGGGTGTAATAAAGCAAACTACATAAGCCACATACTGCCCTAGCAAAAAAATGAGCTAAAGTGAATCTTTAAGTAGTAAGAGACCTACTTTAAGAAGTCAGCTCTTTTTTTAAGGTGCCCAAAATGTCAAATCAGCCAGCCGCATGTCAGTGTTCACAAGATTTAAAAAGAAGAGAAAAGAAAAAAAAGGAAATGTTCATGAGCAGAGGGATACATCAGCTGAGCCTACCTCCAGCAGCAGGATGCCTCCAACCCAAGCTGCCTGGTAACTTAGAATGGCATTGTGACACTTCTGCATTAGTGCAGCTTGCACAAAACTTTCAGATTCATTTTTAGCTCCTTTTTTTTTTTTTCCAGAGAGAACTACCAGTTTAACTATTATTTCATCAATATGCAAAACAACTAAAAATCCCTATACACAAAACACTTAACATAAAACAGTCACCAGGCTTATCTCCAGCATTTCTACAGACAAGGCCCAATTCCACTGCCTGTGTTTTTTGAAGCCAGTGACAAATCTCGGTATGTCCAACTGTCCTTGAAGTCAGAGTGAACCAAGCATCTAAGCAAGTGGCCTCATTTTTCAAAACCTCAAATTGCCTTTTTCACCTTTCAGACCCCCCCTGCCATTACCACAGAGCAGATCCTGACAGACTCTTTGCTGATGCGCAGGAGGCAGCATTTTAGAAAACCTTTCTTGCTCCATGTACGGGTATGTCAGAATTGCAGCTCCAGGAGAGAAAGAATATGTCACAGCAGGAGAGGGGGAGGCATTTTGAACCACCACAAAGGACTGCATCAAAGTTTGTCCTTTTCATAGGCACCAAGTTAATGCCACGGAAGAAAAATGGAAGAGACAGACCCAGCTTCTCCGAGAAAATGGGGAGCTGATGGGGACTACGGCAGCAGATCATAATTTGACGCATGCAAACATTTGGAGAGAAAACGCTGATCAAGAACTTAACAGTAGACTGCTGCAGAAATATTAATAAAGCACAGTGGCAGATTGCGAAGGTGCATGAATGTTGCCCCAATAAATCATTCACACTTTGCTGCACAATTGACATGGTGGGAAGAAGCTCCGAGACACAGTGTCACCTTTCCATTGCTACTAGGAGCGTCCATGTCCCTATCACTTCCCCTCATCCCAGTTACAACTGAACGTTACTTGCCAAAGAACCAAGAGTATTCCAGAACCTCAAACACCACCAAGCCTCCAATGTCTCGGTATTTTGGCAAACAAGCTTTAAAAATATCCCTGACAATTTCTAGATGCTGAAAATGTAGTAAAGATGCATAGCTAAGGACTTACTGGTTAGAAAGCAAATTTATGGAAACTTTCACTTATTGTTCATCCTGAATTACTTTACAGTGAAGGAATAAAAACAACAGAAAAGGAAAATAATCCATAAACCTTCCAACTTATCCAGAAGTTTTCTTTTAACTATTAGCTTATAACTTTATTCTATGCTGTGAGAAACCTCTAGAACCAGAGACTTCACATGGACAAACAGTGCCAGCCAACTAGCTGCACGTGCACGTTAAATGATCATTATTTTTTCTAGAAAGTCTATTATCGTTCTGGTGGTGGCAGGAAATCTTTCTCCTGCATTTGGTATATATTGTTATTTTTCACTGATGCTACAGGATTGTTTTATGTTTCCAGGCACAGATAAAATTACTTATAAGTTAAACATAGACTGCAGGATAATCTTTCATGCCTAATACAGAAAATGCATATCACTAAACTAATCCAACATAAATCTTAAACTTGCATTTCTGCCAAACCATTAGTTACACGTTTCTCACCTTGCAAGTCACCCTTCAAAGGTTTGCAACAGCTTTCTGCCCACAGAAACATCTTCTGCAGTAATGGAAAAGCCTAAAGCATCACTATTTTACCATAACCCCTAACAAAAGACAGATGATATCAAGTACTAGGACAAGTTACTGTTCCTCTGCATTACCTACATGAGAAGAAAGGCTTCATTATCCTGAGAGAGTATCTGAACTGGAAAGAAATAGAAGATCCTTTCACCACTCCCTGCACCTTTGGGGCAGCGGCAAGGAAATAACTTGGGGGAGAGGGTGAGAAAAATGAGTGTATGATACTGAGGGGTTTTGTGGGAAGAATGAGGAGAATTCTTAGTTGTAAGACAAGGACATCTTCAGAACTCTTAACATTGCGGTGTTGAATCAAGCCAGGAAATTATAGAAACAGGCACTCCAGTTTGCTCTGAAGTTTTCGAACTGCAGAGCCAGGTCTCTAGTCCTGTTCACAAAACTCACACAAGGTAACTTTTAGCTTAACTGGAGGGTTTATAATATAGAATGAAACCATACTGATTTACAGAATTTAAAAACATAACTTTTTTTTTTCAATATACTAGGCTTTTTCCAGGTTAAGCCTATGTAGCCAGACAGCTCACACTCCTGAGAGGTTTAATAGCTTATCTTGCAGATGCAGGGTAGACACAAGGCTTAAGCAGATACCCACGTAGGCATGCACTCTCACAGCCATCCTCTACGATAAACTAATAACAGATATCCCTTTCTCTCTTCCTTGTAGTCATATAAAGCCACATTTATTCCAGTGTACACCAGAAATAAATATTGAGCAAAGTAGTAACGAATGCATACCTTTTCCTGAAAATATCTATTTCAAGTCCCAAGTTACCTACTATTTCTTGCATTTTTTGTTTAAAAAAATGTATATCAAAAAGAAAAGCACATGCAACAGAAATAATTAACAAATTAATAAGATAATTTTTTACGGAAACAGACTATTCTTAATTTTAGCTAGAGCTACTAAAAGAATACAGCAGGCAGTCAACTGCAGGAAAATTCAGTAGTGGAGAGTGGATCATAGGATTTAAGCTTCTACTACCACAGCTTTTCTGAAAAATATGACTGTAACGAAAGAAACACCAAAGGCTTCTAAGAGGATTTCTTCAGAATTTTTGTTGAGGTGTCAGAAAAATTCTGCCCTAATTAATTTTTGCACCCATGAAAGTCCCCAATATCTGCTCCAGTAATACCTTTGATAACCAGATAGAGGCTTGTATAGCCTTCTGCTCTAGTGTGGCTGGGAATTTCACAGTTTAAAACCGTGAGGACAAAGACCACCTATTTCTCAGGTCTAGCTGGTGTTCAAGGGTAAAAACAGAGGATATAAATCACAAGTAAACCTACTTACTGCATCTTTGGCAAACTGGAAGAAAGGCAGGGAGGACAGCGAGAGAAATCTACTGTTATTTAACATTGTCTGGGTTCTTATCCCATACAGGATACAGTAGTAGAGCTAGCTCTTTCCTCAAAAGCCACAAAAAATTTGATTTTGATAAATCAAAAATAGGGTTCATATGCTCACTATACCAAAGCTTCACATATCATGCAACTGAAAATATAACAGATTTAAAAATATAATTGTAAGTTACTCTTGGCAGAAGAATAAGAATCAACAAGGAAGAAAAACCCCAACATGTGACTGCTTGTATCTGCTGAGCTCTAGGAGTCCAGTCTCCCACTGAATCACAAGCTTGCCATTCATGCTTCTATCCATAAAGCCTCTCACTTTGTTTTCTTATTAGAAATAATAGCTAAAGAAAGGAGAAGAACAGTATATATCTGGGTTGACAACAGATAAATTTCCAAGAAATGAGAGTAGAGAAAAAAGAGACAAAATAAAATTTGGATTTCGCAATTTTGACAGCATGACTTTTAAGTTCCTGTTACAAAGGCATTCAAGATCACACACATGCTGTTGGAACAAAACAAATGCAAGATTTGCTATATGCAGACATTCTTGTGGAACATAACCTTCTGGTCGATTGTGTAACTTTCAAATCTGTCCCTACACATAAAGACACAGCTCCAATTACCACATAATGATATTTTTCACGTGATCCAATTTAACATATGGATTCTGAAATACATGTTTAATATGCCAAAACTAATTTTTGTAATTTAGTAATAATAATATTAATAGTATCCTATAAACCCTAAAATTAAAGAAGCCAATGTCTTAAAATTAGAATTGTAAAAAACATTTCTTAAGTAATGGACTAGCATTTTCCACTAAAATTTTAGAAAAGTAATCTTCTATAATCTCTTTGCAACACTAATATACAAACTAAATAAAGAGTACAATATTATAAGTTCTATTATGCGTGTCTAAGTTATACGGCAATTATTTTACAGATTCCTAAAAGTTCATGCAAACCAAGACGACTCCTCAAATAAAATAAAATAGAGTGCAATAGACCTGTAGATCAGGTTTCCAGAAGGTACAATGTGTTAGACTGAAAACTGCTAATTTCTGAAGATATTTCAGAATACCCCAGGAAGAACACTTTTGGAAAATCAATGTCTTCATAAAAACATATAGAAGCAATAAACCCCCAAGATTAGTAATAGAGCATCTGTTAAGTAGCTTATTTTTTTATGTTAGTGTAAAGTCTGACAAAGAGGTCACGCAGAGTTGGTATGTATGTCACAAGTTACAATACATTTATTACTCTGTGAAGCATAAAATATTTACTGTACTGTAACAGGTTGCTGATATTGTATAATTCTATCAAAGCCAATACACATATAAGGTTTTGCTGATTTCCTGAGGAAATACCAGCATAAATCTTAGGTTTCTGTATAATTAGCTAAAACAGCCAATAGACCTCAAATTGTTTCTTCAAGCTTCCTTGTTTCTTAGAGCAAGAGGAGAAATGGCATTTTTTCAGGGAGAAATTGCTCAAATATATAGATGTTAACACTCTGGCTTTCAGCTACACCTAACCTCATTAACTCTACTGGTATCCTGAACAAGGCCCAACTGTTTTCTCAATTACATCAACCCAAAATGACTTTCATGCAGTAATGGCAGCGTAAATAGAAGAACATAGCCCCTTTGCACTAAGTGAGCATGTACATATGACTTTCTGACTTTACCAGTCATAGTTTGTATAAACCTCTCACATCAAGGTGTAGCCAGACCTATAGAAGAACCATCACTTAGACACAGCTAAAGTCATCTCCCAGAGTTTTCTAACATTACTACAGGAAGAAAGCATTCATGCTTGAATCCCCGGGAATTTGCAAACCAAGCATTTCCACCTACTTTTTAACAAGCTTATGCTGCTTTGAACACTGTTCTTTGCTAACTGTAACAAAAATATTATTTTGCTTAGATTTAAGTGTTCTTGTTTGTCTTCAAACACAAACAATTTGTACTATAAACCTCTTGTACTGTTAATGCAGCACCTGTTTACTGCTACTTACTAGTCATAAGCAAGTAAGCAACTGCAGCCAACACTAAACAAACTTAAAATTGTTACAGTCATGGTGTTCTACAAAAGGTCACTTTCTTCTTTAGTGTCATTTTAAGACAAAGTAATATTTTACTTCTTTAGATCAGGATAATATTCTTAGTGAAAGCACAACAGTGGGAACATAGAAATGTCTTATTATAGTGGTTATAATATTCATTTTATTAATTTCAAATATTGGTACTTGCATGAAGCAAATGAAATTTTTCATTTCTATGTACTCATGGTCAATTCTGCTGATCTGAAAGCTACTATATAATCAATAACATTTAACATTCTTTAAATTTACTACTTTACTACTCCAGTTGTAATTTAAAGTTGCCTTAATAGCTAGGACAGACTGTTTTACAGCCAACATCTTCAGTTAAAGATCAGACAGACCAGTCCAATTTAAAATTCAAAAGGAAAAAAAAAAAAATTAAAAAGGTGATACAGCCGTACTCATCTTGTCTGCTAAGAGTATTTGTGAGCACTACCTTAGAAAGTTCCCAGCTCTCAAATTTTATCAATTCAGATTTCATCTCATCTTTTAATGTTAAAAAGAGGCATGTCCTCTCCTAACACATTAGTCATCTACCTTATAGCAAACGCATCTAGTCTGTCATGGGGGTTAAATAGTGGTGAGCCTTAGTCAAGCTCAGAAGTTCTTTTAGGAGCTGTGAAAACAATTATCTTCCAAGTAAAAAAAGGAAAGAAAATCACAAAGTAATCATCAATAATATTATCAATTTCCAGAGTAACACCTATTCTTTCCAAAACCCCAGAGAAAGGTTATCTGCGCCTTCCAAACTGGTCTTCCCCTTTGACTTGTATTGTTTGCTCTCAGGTAGTATTTGAGACAAGCAGTCTTTGGTCTCTGGGGTACAATTAATCCCTCTGGTCTTCCACAAGAGAAATTAAAATAACTTTGATAATAAAGATTGGACAAAACACTCCATTCTTCACACATTCACACTACGGACCAGCAGGAGCCAAGGCCAGTCCCATTTCAAGTGGGTCTACTTCTCTTAAATAAGGACATTCAGTAAGCTGGCTAACCTTTTCAGGATTCATTGTAACTGTAATTTGTAATGGAAGAACAGAAGAGGAAAAGAAATTTTGCTTACAGCTCCAAACACGTCACTGCATACAATCATTTTCTGTCATAGAAATATTTCCGTAATTATATAACCCATCAATATTAATGTCAGTTTTTTATTCCAACTTCCATATGCTCAAAAACTTTTGAAGGGGAAAACACCCCCCACTATTACTTTTTTTTTTCCTCCTAAGTGAGTTTGAAATCCCTTAGATACATTTTGACTGATAGGGTTAAATGTGTGTTGCTTCAGCACGCAGTTTAGTTATTTTGATAATGGGACCACAGAAAATACCGCATTCATCTCTGTCAGCTATAGAAGATCTTTACCAAGTTGATCAGGCCTTAAGTGGTTAGCAGGAAGACAAGAAATGCAATAAACAAGCACAGATTGAGGGATTGTTCACAAGGACTAGGATCAATCCCTTCAGCTGCTTGAATGATCAAACCATATCCTCAGGCAGCTCAAGACAACTTACCAAAATAATTGTTTCAGCATGTTTCAGTCTATTCAACAATAGCAGCAGGCAACACAACAATTCCACTAAAGGATGCTTACAATATTCGGTTGCAATTCAGATTACAAATTAAAATAAAGAGTTCCCAGAGAGCCTCGTGCCACTGCATTCAATGTAACCTATACATATTATGTTTCTAATATCTGAAAAAAATTGTGCTTAAGTACAGCCTAACACTAAGATAGAATAAATATGAGATGAAAGGGATGAAGAGACCAGGCATCAAAGAATAAAAGTTGGTGGAATTGTGTGACCCATCCTATTATTACTGCTTATTCAAAACAGATCTCACTTGTGCCAAGCATTTAAGAGCCTTCTGATCTCCAGCAAAACAGGCACAGTATGTACGCATGTCCTGGATTGAGAAGTCACTACAGAAATAAACACTTATCAATGAGAACTTCACCCTCAGTTGTAGCTACTTTCTCTGATATAAAAGGGGCACAAACCCTCTGATTCTGGTTCATCTGAAGTCTTCACTGCAGTCACTATTGAAAACTGTCAGCAAGCTGCGTTTTGAGCATCTCATTACAAGCTCTGACAAAGGATGAAGCCCAGAACACAATAGGATAGAGTTTCTGAATAACACTGAGCTTACATGACCTCATTGATGATCTTCCTCACTTGGAGAACTCCCTTCTTCACCTCTTCCCAACACTCCCACGGGCTTTGCTAGGAGTGAAATTACACGGGCAGGTGCAGACAGTAAGTAGGTCTACAGAAACAGAGGCACCCCAGCATATCTCTACCATCTCCACTTGCCATACACTGGCTAAGTTTGCAGAGCAAATTGGCCTGCACAAACTCTTCATCTTTAGGAAAATGAACTGGAAGTGCTACATGAGGATGCATAAATGTGCTCTAATCCCTAAGGCAGACAGGATCCAAAGCAATGAGTTGTCTTTTGGACAGCTTCAAAAACACTTTGCAGAAACAATTAATTTCAGGAACCAGACTAACTCTAGTCCACAGTAACACTGGTGAAACAAATACAGCACAGGTGTCGGCATCCCAACATCAACTGCTTTGATCTAGTGAACTTTACGGATTGCAGTGAGTTGCTAAAGTAGGCTTTTAACATAGACGCTGTCTTGTCTCCTTCTTTTAAAGAATTCAGAGCTTTGACAATAATAAAAACAAGCTATGAGGTAAGAAATCAAATACAAAACTCACAATACATTTATTACACTCTTCCCTTATGACTTTTCTCCACAAGTCTAGAGAGGAAAGGCAAAAAAAAAAAAAAAAAAAAAAAAAAAAAAAAAAAAAAAAAAAAAAAAAAAAAAAAAAAAAAAAGAAAAAGAAAAGATCCAGGTGTATTTTGAAATCTAGTCCCATACCTGCCTTCCAAAAATGTGCTTGGCTCTGAGAAGACAGTAATTCACCGTTGTGAATCTAAATTTTATTTAAGGACATCTAAATTTTCTTGAAGGACGAAGTTTGCTGAAGACAAATATTAAACCCTCTATGGTGGCTCCAGTTTTATATCTACAGACAATTCAAGTCTGAACAAACTCACTAGTGGCCTCAAAATTCACAGCTTATCAGATTGAAAGGCACAGCAAGGGACTTTATTGTACAATTTAATAACTTGGAGTGCTGAGACCAAACGTGAACGTAGTTTGTTGGGAGTAAAAACAGAAACAGTTAGGCCCTAATTATCAATGGCCTGTGGAAAGGGACCTGTCAAAAATTTCTAACAGCTGTTAAAGAAATTTTTTTTACAGGTCAAAATCAAAGGTCTATTGCATGAGAAGCCCTCTATGTCGTGGGGCTGTGATGATTTGTGGATTTACAATGAATTGTTATTCCCCACATGAATCAAAGGAAGGGGCTGCTCCCCACACAGCTCATAAGGCAATACACTTTTCTCCAGTGAGCAGAGTCCTGGTGTTGTGGAAGGATGGCAAAATGCCATCCAACACACTCAGGAGCACTTCAAGGTTTGAACATGGCTGAATTCCCCCCATGTTTTAAGCTTTCATCATTAATTTTTTGGTTTCTTTCCTTCATATTTACTGTAGACAGAAAAAACAGAGTAGCAAGGCCTGTTGCCAGCCGGTCATAAACACAAAGCATTGAAACTGATGACAATTAAAGAAACTTTTTCTAAGCTGCGTGAGGAGAATGGGAAAACCAAAGACGACACCCATGCAGAAGAGTCATTCCTTGGACGCACCGAGTTCTTCTCTATGCAATGATGTTTCCAGGTAGTATCCTTAACTCCTAATTAATGAAAAGCCTAAGTAGGAAAAATTTCCAACATCATAATTTTGACAGTCAACATATTCTGCAGTAGAAAGCCTTCAAATTCTGAACAGCTTATCATCAGAGAAAAGCAGAGCTGCAGCAAGACCCTTAGATGATTCATACAGGATATCACAATCCAACCCGACGGTGTTGGCCATGCTGCTTCTGCAATAGCATGCTACAAATACCAAGCAATCAGGCGTAAGCAATGGCTTGAGTGTGCTAGTATTTTAATTATGAACTTTGGCGGAGAAACAAGACTCACACATTCTCATGTATCAGGAATGGGCAGAGTAAAAAACTTTAAGAAAAAGGGAATATATGGGCACATACTCATGTATGCACAAAGATTTACAAATAGGAGTCCTATGTTAAAATAAAGCTATTTACAAAATATAGACTAAAACTGATTTGATATGTATCTCACTAATAGCTACCACGTAATTCTGTCATTTAAATTATGCATCTGGGATAACATCAAACATCTGTGAAAAATTAATCTGGTTCCTATGCATATCTGGTTTAAGCACGTCTGAAAGTGCATTTTTTTCACTACCTAAATCTGATGCAACTGCAGTCTAATACCCAAATACTTAAAATAATTTTGAGGGTCCAGACGAAGCAAAACTTACTGAAAAAAAATTACCAAAAAATTTCAGTTACTAAGCACATATATCTATGTTAAGACAGATGAGGGAAAAGTGTGTGGGAGCTGGTTTTCCCCAACAGGAACGGCAGTCATGGAGGGCCCATGTTGGAGCTGGGGAACGCTTCAGGAGGAAGAGGCAGTGGCAGGGCCACAGCATCCCACTCCCTGCACCCCTCAGGGCCAGGGAGGTAGAGATGTGGGGAGTGATGGAGTGAAGTTGAGCCTGGGAAGAAGCATGGGGCAGGAGGAAGCTGCTCTAGTTTTCATCTGTGTTTCTCACCATCCAAATTTATTTTTAATTGGCAATAAATTTATTTGCCCCAATTCAAGTCTGTTTTACCCATGACAGTAACTAGTAAGTGACCCCCGGACTTAATCTCAACGTATGAAATTTTTAATCTTATTTTTTCCCCCTGTCCTGCTGAGGAGCAGGAAGTGATCGAGCAGCTGGGTGGGCATCTGGTAGCCAGCCAAGGTCAACCCACCAGTCATGGAAGATACTGGCTGATGACCTTATCACTGGATTCTTGACTTTGCACATTTGTTCATGACCTGTCAAATGCCAATCCCTATTTCTGTTTGTTTCATTCTTTCCAAGGTCAATATACACATAAAACTATTTGTGCCAGATTAAGTCATTCAAATGGGGATGTCTCCAACAGAAACTTTGTAGATACACCTACCGTACAGTGCTTCATCGTCATTCCTTAGCAGTTGTTCAATCCTAGCTGCTAAAACAGTAAAATAAGTTTAAGCAATCATAGAATCATAGAATGGTTAGAGTTGGAAGGGACCTTCAAAGGTCATCTAGTCTAACCCCCCTGCAAGGAGCAGGGACATCTCCAACCAGATCAGGTTGCCCAGAGCCTCATCCAACCTGGCCTTGAATGTTTCCAGGGATGGGGCATCCACCACCTCTCTGGGCAACCTGTTCCAGTGTTCTACAACTCTCATTGTAAAAAATTTTTTCCTAATATCTAATCTAAATCTACCCCCCTCTATTTTAAAACCATTACCCCTCGTCCTATCACAACAGGCCCTACTGAACAGCCTCTCCCCATCTTTCTTGTAGGCCCCCTTGAGGTACTGGAAGAACATAACATCGTAACAGTTAATGCACTTCACTGGGTATTAGCAAGCATACAAGAGTCTTATACACTGGAAATTAAAATAGGCTTGCTGCCTAGGACAGGTGACTGAAACATAATATTTTAAAAATCTCATACTTCCCAGATAACAGGCTTTTAAAATTTAATTTATAGCAATTCTGTTTTTCCAAATGTGTCCGTATTTAATTTTAAAAATAATTTTTAATAATACCCTCATTAACCTGGCAATGATTTACTTTTATCTATCTTCTTATTGCCAGCAGAAGTGACTGTGATTGGGACACGGAACAACAATAGTGCCATAATGAAAAATGTGAACCTGTTTTCAAAGTCTCTTCACACCTGTTTCCTAGCATTTTAATTTATTTTCATACTTTGCACATCACGCTTTTATCTTCACCTACACAGCATCATGCATTCATTACTGTTGAGTAATCAGAGTCTTTATTTTCTAATCTACTGGGTTGTAGCGTCTTAGTCGGTATATAAAGCGAAAAGACTATCAAGTTAAGATCAGATTATTAGAGTACATTAGATATTCTGCATAATTATAGGCCCAGTGGAAGGCTAAGAAGGATAACGCATTACAAACCTCATTTACTAGGGGTTATTTTTTATTACATAAATGAAGCTTTCCTTATCTTAAATTGTATCTCACTAGAATTCTTGCTGAGCTTGAGAACCGTTGGCCCCTTTTTAAAAAATGAATGTGGTTGCACTTTGCTGTGTGTCAGCAAAAGGGTTCTGAAATGTAAGGACTCCAGAAAAAAAATAGCAACAAGACCTTCGCAACTAAGGACCTAATGCTTTATTACTTGTCAAGAAACATAAAAGCAAAATAAATAAATTAAAATGATGCACCACTTTAGTGAGAATGGCAGCCTGTCATATAAATTTAATCCCAAGGATATAAATTGATCTTCCACAGTAGCATTAGAAAAAGATAGAATCCAATTAAAACCATGCTAGATTCCAAGGACATGGCAATATTCACTCTGCTTCTGTCATGTAAAACAAATTTAGACCTGATTCAGTGCTGAGTGCAAGGAATTAGATTCTGTAATGATCTATTTCCTAGGGTATTTTGCAGTACTACCTTAAAAATACTGTAAAACAGTCAACAAGTTTGCTGAGCCAGGAGTTGTAGGTGTATTTATAAAGTAAATCCAATGTTTAGGCAAATCATTTTCAGATGCAAACTTCAGTCCCCAAATCCATAATCAAAAGTTAATCTTAACCACTTTTCAGTAGGTGGGATATAGGAAAAAAAAAACAAAAACAAAACAAAAAAACACCCAATACCTACAGGGTATTAATAAAGTATAGCACATCTTGTTTTAAAAAAGACAGTTGGACAACAGGAGGAAAAGCTGCCCATTTATTTTGTCCCGGCTTCTACACTTTGAGTCAGAGCAAATTTGACCATGGAAGGAGGAAGCCTTTTCCTCCACTGGGCCCAGCTGGGCAGGAGCCCATCTCAAGGCACTGGCACAGGCAGGGAAGGCAGAAATAGGGCAAGAATAGCTGTTTGCACGGGTGACGCCACATTCCCAAGTATAACCTCATTTGAGTAGGATTTGGGCAAACCTATATTCAGTTTTCATGAGTGGGAGTACACCGTTTTTAGTCTAGGCTGCTCTATGCCTGCATTTGCATGAAGTGGACTTAATGACCTCAGTTTTGGGAACTGCTGGCTCTAGAGTCATTACCGCTGTTAGTTTTCCTTTTTGCCTTATAAGATGCAGTTCCAAGCTGTTTCATACAGCAAGCTCAGTTTGTGCTATTGTTTCATTCTCCTTGCACACGAGTACTTTCCAGTGTAGCTCTCCTCATGTGACTAAAGGCACTAACCTTTACCAACATACAACTTGACATAATTACGCTTTTTTATTTTTTCCATAAATACATTATTTCTTACCAACGTCTGTCTTATGAAAAACATAATTAAAATATTGTATCATTGCATAGAAGTATTCACAAGGTATCCTCAGATGCAATCAAATATATACACTTCAATTGTTTCCTATAGACAGATCCTATTACAAGTCTGTCTTGACAAACTGCAGTATCTCTAGCTCTACGGTATTTTTAATTAGGTCACAAAAGCAGGGGAAAAAAAAATTACAGAGATGTTTTTAATCTCAAGTAATGCAAGAAACATGCTTTCAATAGAAATTCTATTTTCAGTTATGATTGCTTATCTATTTTTTAAGCCTTGGAGAACAAACATAGTATACTTACATTTCATACACATATTCACTTAATGAATTGGATTACTTATAATAACGAATAGTGCCAAAAAATGTTTTAGCAGAACCACCAGTGGAACTTCTCACTCAAACAATAAATCAGGATACAGAATGTATGAAAATTCATGTATTTTAATAGCAATTCCATTACCAAAAATGAATATTTTTTCCTAGTAGGTGATTTAGTCTTTGCTGAAAAATTAAGTTCTAATAATTGCTTTTCAATAGAAATCTTTTACAGCTCTTACAAGTCTTCACAATTCTTTACAAGTCCTTCAAATACAGCATTATTTCTTAGATTTATTAACACTGCTATGATGACAAAAATCTATTCTAAAAATGCTACTTATGCAGCAACTTTGAGGGAAAAATATGTTCTATATCTTCCTTTCAGCATAAAGAAGATTCTAGTTTTTATCATGCTGATCTATTACTGCTGAAGTGAAAAACCTCTTTTCCTGAAGTAAGTCCTTTCCTTTTATCTGCAGTGACCTTTTTGGAAGTCTCAGGTCACAAATGATATAGCCTGATGACCCGAGATTAGCGATCAGTAAAAAAAATGGGCTACATATCTATTCTGCTTCCATTGAACAGAGATTCAACAAAGCAACCCTTAATGGAATCTCCTTGTAAAATGAGAAAGTTTTCCCTTCTGTGTGGGGATGAGGGGAAAGTCCATCTTGCAGAGCTTAGACTTAACTAGGTTCTGAGCAACAGAAATCTCTCAGGATCATGGAAAATCTAGGCTTTGTTCATTTTTAACAACACAGTGAAAAAATTACACATCCTAATATTTTGTACACATTTTCTTAAAGCAGAATTAAATGTAAAGATATAGACAGTGAGCAAATAAATCATGAGAAACTATTCAAAGGCAGTGTCAATTTTGTGCATCATTACATGAAAACATATGGTTAGACATACACCAGTTTATACTATCTGAAGAAATGGTGTTGGCAGAGACTTAAAAACATAAACCCAACAGCTGAAAATCTACAGCGATTTCAAAATTTGAAGTGTGATCAATTTGATTCTGACATTATTTTTAAGAAATTAAAACATTCATTTAAGATAAGCTAGTAAACTACATGAATAATTGTGAAAGCCCTACTGCATCTCAAGCAATTGATCTGGATATCTTTTCTGAACGTGTGGTCCATTATGTGGTCACTGTATCTTATACCAGAACCAACACATAAACCAAGAGAACACTACAGTCTTATGATCTACTCATAATTGTTCAAGAATCTGCTCAGACTCAAATTTCAAGTTTATGTAGTGCCAGAAATTTGAGTACCCACAGCAAAATACATCTCCTGATTGCTGAAATGTTTTTCACCAGCTTTCTAATTATTTCTCCTGTTCACTTTTCCCCCCACAATGCACAAATAAAAACAGGAATTACAGAGAGTAAGTGACACGATAAGCTCATATTCCCATTGTCTACTCCAGAAACAATCTTAGCTAAGCATGGCCAACAGCATGTTGGTATTGATTTCCTTTTTCTATTTACTGTTGTGAAATATTTTGGAAGTTCTACACTGAAAAATCTTAGTTTGGGATCACATTTAATACGTATAATTTCTGATTTCTTCACATTAAATTAGACTAGATACTTTTTATGCCAGTCCCAGGCTTTTAAAAACTTCCTTTGGCATGGTTTCTACTATGATCACATTTTACACAAATACAGTGTTCCAAACATTACCCTCTTCCCTTAGAACAGATAAGGACACTTTATCACTTTATCTAATAGTTCTTATAATCTATGAAACTCTTCAGTATATCTCTCAAACCACCTGAGTATTAGGTCACCACATCAGATCAAAACTGCCAAGAGGAAACCCATGGCAGAGTGGAACATTTTAGCATCAGGAGGAGATTGATTGACTCTAATAAGCATCCACACAGAATTCAACAATTTTGGAGCCATGCAAAGCTACATAAAGCTGTGTTTTGGAACTGCATAAAGATAGCTGAAATATGCAATTATACATATTCATGTCATTGAAAGACCATTATAATGAGTATAACGCTGTTCTCCATCACACGGTCAGGATATGCAAGACAGACCAGAGGGCTGTTCAGATTTATATACCAACACTTTATTTTCCCCATACTTAAAGTAAATCACAAAGGATGAAGAAAAAAAATGCAACCGATTAACCAGGCACAACCCTACAAGGTCAACAACAGAATAAGAACAAGATGCAGCTTTTGCATCTGTTGAGCTGTTCCTTAAAAACCATATATTATTTCTGCTGATGAGGAAAACGCAAGGAGCATTCAGGCATCTCCGTGCTTGACACCTAACTCACGTTGTTAATTGCGTGCATTATTGTGGATGTAAATTTGGTTCTAGAATGATTATAATAATACATTACATTTGCTTTTAAGTGCTATTGCTTGCTCTCCTGCTGAAAATTACCCAGTTATACCAAATAAATCGTATCAATGCCCTCATACGCAAATCAAAATAGTATGAGCATTTTACCTGGGGGTTGGCAAATACCACAAAGTTCATTGCTACATCAGTTTCTATTGAACCATAAGACACATCAACATTTTCTACATGGATTCCAATTTTTAAACCTTTAATAATACATTAGCCATGTCCATTCTGAGGAAACCAAATGAATATAAATGTAAAGACCTGAAAGAGAATTTCAAATAATGATCCATGGCTAAGTACTGTAACATGCAAGATTCATATTTTATATTTAGTTGCTTTTTTCCATCAGAAAATACGATTTATAATTTAGAAGTGTAGCCCTATTCTCAAAATATTGGGGTCTTGCATTATAAATCTGACACATAAAAATTTTCTTGTTAAAACACAAGTTATTGTACACATTAGTGTCATTTAAAATCTGACTTCAGTGTGCACAACGGATGATTATGAATGTATTATAATTATGAAAGTATAAATAATGTAGAAGTAGAAACAAAATAAAGGACACTTGGAAGCATAGATACTTAAGTTACAGTATAGCACTGCAATGATTTCTTTACGACAATATTTAGCTAGAGAATTGTTCTTCCACCGCGCAAACTGTAAAAGGAGCCTGCCAGACGAGCATCTTTCTAAGAAGCAAGTCCTCTCTTTCCTAACTGAGTGCTTTAGTCTGTAATGCTACAACAGAGCTACCTTTCCACTGAAATTACTAGCAGTCCTTTCATGGTATCTCTGTCATCTGAAGATTACCAGATGGCAATTCTAATCAGTAGCCTTGGTATTTCTTCTTCCTTTATAATGAATTTTAACTTTATAGTCTGGTTTTCAAGAGATGCCTTCCACCTTATTAAGATACCTGCAAAGTTAACCTTCACACGTCCAGCCAGGAAAAACCCAAGTGATTGTGTTTCTGTTAGCAGTAACATAAGCTTATGCATAAGGTACCACAAAACACAGGAAGGAAAGGAAGAGGTGAAGAGATCCTATAGAGAGTTGAGGGAAATGAAGGAGGTTCTGCAGAGCGCTAACTCATTCTTCCTCCAAGTATTTGGACCATGTGGACCCAAACCCACTTTTGCACAATACAAATAACTCCATGCATATTTCCAGAATTACTTCGTTCCTACAAAGAACGAAAAGCGTCTTGGGAAAAAGAAGAGAGGCAGGCTCTCACCTTACCCAGTAAGATCTTTCATTGGAGAAGACGATGCTTCGAGGATGAAGCAGGCAGTCAGTGAGTCTCACAGAAAAATTTTTTAAAAAACGTGCTTCCTCCTCTTTTGCAGGTTCATTGTTCAGTGACTGGACTGCATAAGTAAAGTAGAGTCTGAGAACTAATCCTTGGGTTTGCTCTGCTGGACAAGTTAGGAAAGAGGTCAAAAAGTAGCATCCAATTCATCTATTATGTCTATTAATTTAATTTCCTGAACATAAATGAAATAGGCTTCTCCATTTTCATGGTGATCGAGAGGAGAGTCACGTTCATAAGACTTATCCGTAACACTGTTTTCTCATCTGTGACAATAATAGCCCAGAAAAACTCCTAACTTGCTCTATGCCTCTGAAACCTTATGACAGGAAACACATTTTCAGAAAAGTGCATATTTGAGAAACATTAATAGATTTGAGGACAACTTATTTTTCAAAGCAAAGACAGCTCAGCAATTTTCTTGTTGAAAACCGAAGTCTGATGACAATTAAACAGAACACCAGATGTACAAAATGACATTCTACTCTGAAAGTCATTCAGCAGCACAGTCAGATTTAGGTACTTTCCATAAGGAAACCGTACAAGAACTCTGAAGAATGCACAGAACCTTAACATTTAATGGTACAAAATTCTTGAATGACTTGTGCCATGTGGAGGGTCAAATTTTAAAATGCAGAGTTACCGAACACCAGGGCAGAATCTATTAACACCACAAACATCAAGAGGCTTCCCAAGCGTGTTTCAGCAACTGTTCAAAGCTATAAATTCCACATCACAGTGAAGAGTTCAGCAGAGAGAGAACAGAACAGCCTTTAAGATGTGATCACTTCTGGTTCTTTAGTGTTCATAATACAAGCTCATACCATTGCTCTGTTTAAATAGCTGCACACGTTGTCTCTGCAAACCTCAGTAGCATTTGTATGGCACTACCAGACTTCCAACTCAGTAAGACTGCATTGAGATGTTGACTAAATTACAAACCAGAAACCAATCTCCCTCTTCATTCCCTCCCCAAGCCTTAAGGGCAAACTATAGTGAGAAGTGAGGTATCCCTAGCTGCATGACAAGTGCTCCTGCTAAAATGCAGTTACATGTTTGTATCAGACTTCAGAAGGGACCAAGTCACTCAAGTACAATGGATTATTGTTGAAAGTGAGGTACTTTCTGCCTGTTTTCCTTCTGCAATGAGAAAGTTATTTCTATTCTAGCAGGAGGAGCATGATACGGTATTCTAGACTGTAGATCTGTAGTACTGCCAAGTTATAAGGTCAGGTCACAATGAAAGCAGTAAGAAGGGCTTACTAAAACTGAGAACGTAAAAGGTCAAGATTTTAGAAGAAAACAAAATTATTTTGCAGTACTTACATATTGCATTTTCAGTAATACTTTTAGCATAAACATGAGGATTAGCTTGTCATAGCAGCGTTATTCACTAGGTTTTAGGTCTAAGACGACACACGTGTATTGACAGTACTTCAGGAGATGAAGCTTTAAGGAAAAAGAGAAATAAAAACCAAAACAATGTCATGAATTCCCCAATATGACTGTGAACTGGCAACCTGGATCCTGGGACAGGAAAACTAGATACATTGGTAACTACAGCTATCTTCAGAATTCTGTCACTCTTGAATCCGTTTCTGTTACAATACATCACTTTCTGTTAGCTATGTCCTGAACGGGGCTAAACTAGGACAAGATACCACTCTAGTTTCCTCTGTATAATTTTCCTTGAACCACTTTCCTTTGAAGTAATTTAAAAGACTCCTGGCATCGCTGGTATTGTGATTCACGTGTTCAATGAACTTGCAAAACACTGCAATTCTCTTGTAAATTGTCACATTTGGGCTTAAGACTTGTTCCCATACATGTGTCAGCTGTTGCTTTTTCCATCCTCCCCACTCCCCTTTGGTAAGGCCAAGGTATGGGCACCGAATATTCAATCAAACCTATTTTTCTGCTGGCATGGTTGTGTACAGAAAGATCTGCCCTTCCTTCACGGTTTCTTTCAAATAATCTAGAAAAATGTCTTCATTCCTAGTTATCACCTCTGGAATTACTTCACAAAAATCAGGCAAGAAAATATATTTTATAGAAATAGAAAACAAGTCCCACTGAATGATATCAGAGGACTCAGAAGACTTCTGGGAGCCCCAGTTGATTTGTCCATTGCAATGGCTTACTTGGTAATGAACTGGTAAACACTGACAAATCATCCTAAAGGCACAATTGTAATAAAGCTATTACAACTTCATCATTTGCTACTTTTCAGCTGTAAGTAAATAAAATACTTTTCCTCCATGAAATATCCTTATCTGAGGAAGTACAGAGAACTAATCCTCTCTTTGATCTCCGACAGATGGCACTACCAGAAGAAAATCTGAAGTGGGATGTACATGAAAGAAAATCCCTCTTAGGAAAAAAATGTTATAACTAGCCAAACAAGGGTGCCAGGTGCAGAAGCTTATTGTAGAGACATCAAAAATTAAATTAGTGTTAAGAGACGGATGTAAGGAAGGCGAAGTTCGCAACCTTAACATAGACGACCCCTTCAAGAAATTACAGAAAACAACAGTTTTTTTTTTTCTAACAGAAAAGAGAAGACTTGCAGTAAGTGAAGAAGGAGCCACACATTCAGACTTATCTCTAGAAATGAGTGTATCAAAACATGATCTGCCTCTTCAGATCAACAACTAAAGGTTATTCTCGTTATTTTTAATAGCTAGCCCCAATATCTTTACCTCTCTATGAAACACATTCTAAGATCTGGGGAAGCAGATTATAGGATTCAATAAATACAAAGAATATGTACAGTATGGGAGTAAAACCATATGCAAGGAAAAGGAGATAAAAAAAAAAAAAAATGTAGGCAAGAGCTCTTTTTCATATATTACACTTCCCTGTCAAAAATAGTCTAATTTTATCAAGATCTTGAAATAAGCAACTACTAAACACGAATTTGAGTATTCTCATTCAAAACATTATGCTGAGAGTACTCTTGCCAAAATAAATGTGCCAAAATAGAGCATTACCCCACATCAGTTTTCATTCTTTCTATTATTACTTCTTTTTTTTTGCCATTAAAATAAGTTAGATCTGATATGAATTAAGGTGATTATCAGCAATCTCAGACAGCTGAATTGCTAAAAAAAGAACTGCTAAAAATTAAGAGTCCCAAGAACAGTGACCAACCAAATATTTGCTGTAATTTTGAATTAGAAAGCAACTTAATCTTTAAGTCACTTTAAAGCATAGTATTTCTCAACTGCAAATCTCTGCTGTCTCCTAGGAATGGAAAAATGCTACAGAAAGCAGAGCAATGGTGAGAAAAGCATCCAAAGGAAGCTCAGCACCCTCATACCACACACTGTCATTGTTTAGTGGATTTCATCCTCGAGATATCTTTTGGTACAAAAGCTAGGTCATTGCGGATGAGGATAGAGATCTGGGGAAGCATTTCTCATTGTGATACATTCAGTCAGTGTTACTAGAACAACTTCTGTGAGCATTAAATTCACTTACAAGAAACAAAATAGCAACACTCCCCTGCCCCCGCCCCCACATCAAAAACAAACAAAAACCCAAAACTACAACCAACCAAATTCCAAAAGACAACTTCATTCTCCAAGATTACCTCATTCTGGACTATGAAAAAGTGATATGAATAATTAAAAAAAAAAAAATCATGTAATATATAACTCATTTTTATTCAGGCAACCAGTTCAAAGTTCAGGCCTATGAGCATGCATTCTGTTAGGCAGAAAAGCAAACAAACAAAAACTGAGAATGCTTCTTTGTGCATTATTAATAAATAAAAAACATTGCAGTGATGCCTCACTTTCATGAGTGCAAGAACAGATTAACACAGGGTTGGGAGGTGTGAGTTTATTCATAGCCCTCTTTCACACAGCACCAAATCCCAAATCCTCTCTAGAATTTTCTTGGAACTAATTTTTTTTTTTCAAAGCTCTTTCAGACTTTGTCTGGCTTACTGTGATGTGTTTACGATAAGGTCTCAGGTCGACAGTCTCTTCCACTTGCACATCTAGTCAATCTTTCTGAGCTTACTCATATTAAAAAGTGTGTCTTCATTTCGGGTGGTGTAGTATACCTCGGCTTGGAAGTTAAGCCAACATCTATTCATAAAAGAAGCATAGCTGTCTTTTGCATGTGTTTTTAGAAAAAAAAAAGTAATGGTTACATTAACTTAAATGGCATTTCATCAAAACCACACCACCACAAATGAAATATAATATTCTTGAATTTCAAATCCACAGAAGATTCATGTGAAGCGTAGAGAACAGTATATTAGCATAGTTATGAAGCAGATGCCAATTCAACACTGATTGTCATGTTTAATTTAATACACCATAACTTCCAGCAAATATTATACAGCCTTAAATGCATAAACCAATGTAAATTATGGCAAATTTTCATGCATTTCCTAATTACTTTTGAAGCATGTATGTATTATGTTACCTATTGAGGATCTGATCCTTCGCTCAGCCCATGTACTGCTACGCTCCCTGTAATTGCTTTGGTTTTTTCAGCTGAGCATATTGGGAATAAGTTATTAGATGACTAAATGAATAACCATACTGAGATAGACCAAAGTTCATCTAGTCTCTATGTCAAATCCTACAGCAGCCAACAACTTATGTCTGGAAAAGAAGTTAAGGCGGCAACTACGTATCCATTCTTCTTGGGTATGATGCTGTTTAGCTCTCCGTATTTGTTGTTGAGTGCTGTCTTTGCAAGAACAGCTGTTTTTTACTGAACTGCTTGTAAGAAGAATTATCCTTTAACTGTTAAACATTATCTTTTCTAAGATGCATTATACAATCAACGTATTATCCAAGTTGGTTCAATGCTTTGTTCCTTACCAATGGTTATAGCCACAGAAGCGTAGTCAGGACCCCGTATTTTACTTCTTTCTAGCCAATACCATACTACTTCAGGATTTGTGCACTTCAAGCAATCAACTGCTCCCAGATTGCCACCTTGTCAACCATTATTGCTCAATTCTACCTTTCAATATTGCCAAGTTCTCCTTCACTATTGCGTTTTCTCAAGCATTTGTAGGTAACATCCCATCTTGAATTACATGGGTGAGAGGGTTGGTAATAGATTATTTTAATTCTATTATGTTAATAACGTTTTGTTGAGATCGGGGACTGACATAAAGTCAAGGTAAAGGTTTAGTCAATGATTGTATCCAGAGGTTATTCTGATTTAAGAACTGGAAATCTTTCTTTGACAACTCTTTTAATGCTCAATTTAGCGATGAAAAAAAAAAAAGAGCTAAAGTGAACTCAATTTTTACTTATCATTAGAACTTTAACAGTTGATGCCTTACTATCATTTTATCAGCTCAATTTATTGCTTTGTTTTGAGCAGCAGTTAGTTCTGGTTAACAAAGTGATATCAAGAACCACTCCAGAGCAAATTCAAATCCGTGAAATCTGTAGAATGCTTCCCAGCAGATTATGAAATGGACCATACAAACACCAAAAAAGCTCAAAAGAAGTTGCAGTCATTGGCAGCATCATAGTTACTTAAGGACATCACATTAGAGAGACAGGATGAATGCAGAGCACTCATCTAGAAAGACTTAGAAAAGAGCAAAAATTAGTGTTAAAGGTAGGAAATAATCTTTCAGAAAGCTGAAGCCATGAAAAATCTAGACAGAATCAAAATTTGGCCATTTCAATATTAAAAGTATATACAGGCCAAAAAATGTTTGAAGCTGGTTAGTCTTTAGGTCCAGGATCAGGTATAGAAGCAGCACTTAAAGAAAAGAAGCGGTAGCACGAAAAACTAGAATACATCTAGCAAGAGCTTCTATAAGCCCAGTTCAGAGCAGTCAGGCATGAGCTCAAGTTGTCAGACACTTTGGCACCAAGAACTGCCTGTTTGACCCTCATCAGCAATTAGTGCCTATTTGCATATTAAAGAGTTGTTACCTACCAGTATAACCATAAAAATAGGGGGGGGGAGGTTAATTTCATCTTTATTACAGTTCTACCTTTTCTCTCCCCTTTTTTTGTTTTTCTTTCTTCCAAAGGAAAAACAAAGCAGCTCAAATATTTTACCTAAGGATTTTTTTCCCTTCCAAAATAATAGAATGAAAGGCGTTAGCAGCCAAGAGAATCTGACAATGCTGGAACTTTCTGAAACGAGGTTTTGCATATCTCACTTGGCAGCTGGCAGCAGAATGTGACAAATGAGAATTCTCACTCCAAGCTGCCGGCTGCCAGTCATGAGTTATCTTATTCCTTGCAGTGAGCACAGACCACAGAAAAAAACAGGCAAGCAAATAGCCCAGAGATACAGGGAAAAGACTAGAGGAAAAATATTAGAAAAGAAAAAAAAAAAAAAAAA
>JAAGAY010122812.1:1070-15793 GCA_011801015.1 Ardeotis arabs
CCTTAGCATGGTTTCCAGGAGAATCTGCTCCATGACCTTGCCAGGCACAGAGGTGAGGCTGACCGGCCTGTAGTTGCCCGGGTCCTCCTTGTTCCCCTTTTTGAAAATGGGGTGTTAGCTGTTAGAATAGAGACTGAAACCATAAATTTCATTAATCATACTGATTATTTCAACAGTAGTACAGATCACAAAATTTTAAAGATATTAGCCAGTTTCTTATAAGACTCAGATACACACAATTTTGTCTAGGTGCCAAAACATTGGCTTCTTTGCCATGTATGTTCAGATTTAAACTGTTGGCCTTTCCCATCATTCTTTTCATTAAGGAGCAAAAGCAACATACTTAGTTGCATCGCTGCACACTTGCGATGACTGAGTTCTGCTCCTGAGTTTTATTATAATGTCCAGCAGAAGTACAAACCAACCCAGTCCCTCCAAATAAAAAACCAAACCAAACAAAAAAACTCTATTCAGCAACAAATTTCAAGTAGATACGTATAGTAACCTAAAGTTTATTGAACAGGACAACCTCAACCTGTTTTGTTTAGGCAGGTGCCCCTTGCCAAGCGTCTCTAATGGTGGAAAATATGCAGAGTAGAGTACAGTGGATTGATTGATTCTGTTCTCTAGCATCAGGTAGTTTGCCAAGAGGAGAGCTGAATTTTTCGGTTCAACATTTTCTGCACATTTAATTTAAATACTGCAATTAATTTTCTTTTTTTTTTTTTAAATAGGAAGCAATGCTTCTGATATTCTGTGAACTACATAGATGTATGTCAAACAAGGTGAAGGAAGGTGAAATTTAAATGAAATGTTTTCAGTCTTGCCATCTACAAGAGGTGCCAGATGCTGTGAAGCACAATTTTTAAAATTCAGTTTTTTTAGGGAGTTGTGGAACACTGCTCTTCTGTCTTGTTCCAAACCCCAAATAGCTAGAAATCAGTTCAAACCTTGAAATTGCATTTATATCTCCTATATAACTTCTATATCTGCTGTCCTGAGAGGATGTAAAATCTTCCTCCTTGGAGATATCCTGAAACAGGCTGTGCAACTTCCTGAGCAACCTGATATAATTGCTTTGAGCTAGAGGTTGGGTTATGTGACCTCCAGAGGTCCCTTCCAAGTTGAACTATTCTATGATGCCGTGATTCAATCTCTCTTCCAAATATCCAGGGCAAAAACACTAAGTGAAAGGCTGCTGGGAAAGGCAAATATGTATTTGGGGCTCTTTTTTTCTCCTGTTAGCACATGTCCTTCTTACATCTCAAATTAATAATAATATCATAATTTTGCCTAATGTTAAAGTAGCAGTGAACTTGGCAAGAGCTGCCATAACTTTAAGGTTCCATTTAAGCAGAAAGGGAGAAGATAGTTATGGCCCATGGGAGATGAAGGCTCACATCACTAGCCAGTATAAATATGAATAGAGTGACCACAAAAGGGAAAACAAAAGATGTCAAGAATCAGATATATTTTGAATTCAAGTACCAGTCATGAAGTCTTCAACTCTGAGGAATTTCATATTTCTCAACATTCTACAGCAAATTCTTAATCCTGCAAATTATCATAGTTGTCATTGAAGGTTTTGAGCTAGTGGGTTGACTGTCATGACAAGAGGGGATGGTAGTAGTTTGCATGTGTGCTCATCATGCCAGTCTCCAAAAGGTTAACAGTTACATGAGATGTAAAAGAAAAAAAAAAAAGAAAAAAATCTGGAAGAGAGAAGCTGGCTCTAAAATTGCATAACAGACTCTCACGAGAATTTTAAAGCCTTTCAGTAATAAGTTGGGAGGTTGGGATTGTTTTTCTTGTTATTCTTAAGCATTTATTACATTCAGCAATAAATCTGATGTAAGTGACATAATGCGAGTGTCCAGCAATTAGCCTGCACTTCCAAATTAATACCGTGTTCGCCTGTGTGGCCTTGACTGGACTAATTGGTTGCCTTTCCTTTTTGTATTCTTTTGTGATTGTGTGCTGACAGTGATTCAGCACGTCCAACATAGACATAAAAAAATAATTTAATGCTCCACTTACTCAGCAGACGTGATTGACACTCTCTTGGGTGACTGTTACAGTAGTGCTGCTTGGAGTAGCACATCGGCAGTTGCTTTGCAGCAACAGTGAAGCCAAGACAACTGTGCTAGCGCAGTATCTTTTTGAAAGTCAGAACGTGGTAAAATTATTGAATATGCTTGACAGCTTGAACTGGATAGATGTCTAAATGGGTATCTAGAATAAGAACACACATAGTAAAGAGTGATGACTCCTCCTGCAAGTGAAGAGCCACTCCTTTACATTTGGATGTGAATGAAAAGTAGGTGTGTTGAGTTTGCATTTAACACCACCACCTGTTCTGTATAAAGCAAGATAAATTGCACATTAATTAATCACTTCTTATAAACCACCTTATTTTGAAAGGTGTATATAAGTTATTATCAACAGCATCGAAAATTGGTTTTCTTTTGCTGCTTTCAGTAAGCTGCTGGGTTTGCCACCTTTTTCTGTTATCACTCATCCAGCTTTACTGTTGACTGAAAATACTCTGGGATAATTTTTCAGGAGCGTTTTTGTGTCTTGGGATCATGGAATAAACCAGCGGTGTTCACAGGAAGTTTGCAAATAGAAAATTATTTCTAAGATAAATTACCTTCTTTTACTGTAGGGCAAGTTATTTTATATTTTCCGAGTTTCTGCTTAGATGGGAAATAATAGCTTTGAGAAACACTAGCTTGCTGAAAGTAAAGCAGCAGAGCAATTTCCTTAGAGTATTTTATCCAGCTAAATGTTAAATGGAAATCCATTATTTGGATTTCATGGCCTGTTTTAGAAAGCATTTCCTCATCTTGCCAGTGCCTCCATTTGCGAGGGAGGCTTTTTTGTGGCTTTTGCATTCTTTTGTCGCAAGGACACCGTTCACAGGGGAGCAGAAGTGCTCATGAGCTCACTTCTATGGAGCCCTGCTCCTTTTGAGCCAAGGCAGCTCCAGGAACAAAAGGTTTGCGGGATTAGGTCTCGGTTCCCAAAATGGCCTTGCAAACCCTTGTAGCCAGACAGTGATAGGAAAGAGAATTGATACCGTGTGAATTCTGCCAAGACAGGGCAAGTCGACATAAAAAGCAAATACTCTTTGTCATCCTTTTCCTTTTTGAAAACAAAAATTTTAAATATATATTTATTTTTTTTTAAATAAAATCCTCTGTGGTAATTAACAACTTTGCACTGTATTTTCTAATGAAAATTTCACAACTGTTCCATCAGCAAATCGTAAACAGTGCTTTGCCTGTTTACTCAAGAATACTTTTTTCATTGTAGTTACATCAAGGGACAGTTGAATTGAAATTGGATTACTTAAAATAGACAAAGTTTTTTTGTTGTATAAAATATCTGTAAAGAAATACCAGCTTAAGGTGTGCTGGAGGCATAAGGAAAAAAGGATTCTTTATGCTCGGATGAGTATTACATTTTCATAATGTCTTGGTGTTGGTCATTGGCCAATAGATTGAGAAGGTTTTTTAGTCATATTTAGTCAGATTTTTGCAGGTGACTGAGTGACTTGAGTAAGAAAATTTCATCAAAATTCAAAGGTGGTAAAAATTCATGGTAATTAGGTATCTAACTTAAAAATAATTTGCCTATTGGCACCTTACCAGCATTTTTAGAGTTCTAAGTACCTTTGAAAATGGCTTATGATTTTCTTCAATACTTTAATGTCAGAGGAATTCTTCTTTGCCCACCTGTTATTTCTGTCTGCTTTTATGAAGAAAACAAGCTTGCTTATATTTTCAGCTTGCATTCTTAACTTTGTATGAACCGGTGAAGAAAATCAAGTCAATTTACTACATAAATTTCCAAGTGCTTAAGGGAAACTTTTCTTTATGGTAGAAGCTACAAGTTTGGTCATTTGGAGGCAAAAAGAAAAAAAAAGAATAAAATATCAGGATTGTTTCACTGGCAGGACAAGAGACATAAAGCAGATTCCTTATATGATACAATGTCATTTCTGGTCTTAAGCTACTTAATGAATTTGTGTTTCAGCCAAAGTTTATCATATACCTTATATGACAGATATATATATCACTATTAAATATATACATTTTATGATGTTGTTATTGCTTGATTTTACCTTACAAACACAGCATTGGAAGGGCAAGTTCGTGGGCTGTGACCCAGATTGAAATTCGAGGCTTTGCTGGTAGTGGGCAGTGGGGTTGGAGGGTGGGTGGTTTCAGCCAGGGCCCCAGGGGCTACAGGAGCCAGGTGGGGCAAAATGGGAATGGGGGCAGATCATATTGAGAAAGTTCCACCTGTGCAGACAGAGAGGATGCATTTTGAACGGGTTTTTCTCTGCACGTGGGGAAATCCACGTATGTGCACAAGTATCTGTGTGTGTACATACATACATGCACATATATGTGTAAAAGTTTTAAGTGGATATTGTGATTATTGCTTGCAGTTTTCAGTTTTTAGTAATCACAGGTGAACTTTATTCACAGTCTGAGTCTCTTCTCTCCTTATTATTTATTTATTATAGACTGTGTTCTCCAATGGATCACTTTATTTCATATGGTGGTATTTATGCTTCCTGACTTGGAAGACTGAAATTTTTGAAAATATAGGAGAAAGGAACTGAACCTTTAATGATATCCATAGAAACCTCTGGTTTTGCTTATTCACACTACTCCAACTTAGGCGTCTTGCATACTACTCATAACATCCTAAGCTCCCAAATATATTGTTTGTAAACAAAACCATAAAAAGATGTTTATGAATGTGCATTGGAGAGAAATGAAAAGTATATCATCTAAGCAAACTGGTGATTTATATTCAAATAAATGTTTTAAAATCCTTTCTTCATAACGTTGAATGATTAGGTTCACTGTTAAGGTGGGTAAAAAGTGTATATATGTGTGTGTGTACATACATATTATATATTCATTTTAAATATATTCTTTATATTATAATTGCTGTTGGTTTAGATTATGAGTCTTCCATTCTGGTCTAATATATGCATGCCCCTAATATTTAAGTCAAAGTTTCATTTTTTTTCTCCTTCACTATTAATTTTGTAATTGACTTTACACAATTAATCTTCACCATTGCAGTCTTGGACAGATTTCCTAGCAATTATGTACTGTCAGACTTTCCCTATGTTTACTCTTGCAGTTTGATGCTTGTTGACATGCTGATTAATGTTTTACACCACCAGATAGGTTTCGTTCATCTGGAGGAATGAGCTTAAAGCGGTCATGCCAGCTTTTCCTCTCTCCTGCTAGACTATATATCTACTTTTAATTTCAACTCGGGGGGGGGGGGGAAAAGAAAAACAGTTAATTTCTGCAGCTAAGCTAAACGGGAGGAATCAATGGAATTTATTATCAAGGGATGTCTAATCTCTAAAGCTAATACAAGACTTCACAGCTATTGATTACATGCTAAGGATGCACAAACTGTTAATCATGAAGGGAGGCAACAGAATAAACATACTATCAAGAGGGAATGGGCAAATAATTGTCAGTAGTGCAATTATTATATTTTATCTCTTTACTATACCTCTTTACTATACCTCTTTACTATACCTCTTTACTATAGCAAGGACAGCTATATTTTGCATCCAAAAAGATACATCCTAAAATATATTGAATATCCCCTCATTGCTACTGAAGCTAGTATAATAATAGCTGATTATCTGTGTAATAATTCAGATGTTTTCTTCAGCTCCCTGAGGTATGTGGTCAATAAGAAATTTGTAAGCTGGCTTAATAAGTCAGTCACTAGGTGAAACAAAAAGAGAAAAAGCTTACAGATTTTCATGCAATCGCATTGTAACCTTTGTTTGTAACAAAATAAATCTGTAGTGCTATTACAGGGTAAATGCTATTGTTTCATTTATTATGGGTTCATATTTTACATGATAAATAGATGGACATACTAATGTACACAAAGTGGGTTCTTTTTGTGTTTCCATCCATATTTGTTTCGTATCCTATATGTGTTACACATCTGAGAAAGGAGATGCCCAGTAGTCCCTTTGATTTTTATTGTGAGCATACACACCTTTTAATTTGTCATTTTCCCTCTGAGCTGAAATTACGTCAAATTGTATGACACTTCAACTTCATTTGAATTTTCTTTCTTTGATGTTCACTATTTCTTAATCCTTCTAAGTTTTAAAAGACTGAAGGTCTGAGTTTTCAGATTCAATTGCCTGGTCAGGCTTCTAAACTGGTGATAAGGAACAACATTTGGGGGGAAAAAAAATTAGCACTTCAAGTTAGACTTTCCAACCTGTATTTGTATACGTGGCAGGTGTCCTGATTTTTGTCTATTCTAAGTATGAGGGATTGCAGATACTCCAACACTGGAATATCTGTAAAAGTAACATATTTCATTAACTTACGAAAAGTCCGTATTGATCCAGTTAGTAATATGATGTTGTGTGGATTTGGCTTGGAATACGCGTAAGTAGGTAGGCAACAGGTCCTGACTGAAGATAGGCAGTTCGTGAACTGTCATTAAGTAGTTGTTAAAGGACTGAGGCCAGCACTGTTAATTGATTTTTGCTTTTAGCTCCAAGCTGGCCTTTAACTTTACTTAGAAATGGTCAAAAAATCTGCCAGAGATACAGAGGAGAAACTTGAAAACAATTTACAAGAATTATTCTGTCATAAAGACAGACTGGTTCAAGAAAATCAGACTGAAATGCCTGACATTCTTGGGATGTCTGAATAAATTGGATCTTCCTGTATTATCATCATATTGTTAAATAATGGAGTTATTGGGAGTTATTCTGAACTATTGCCGATGACACCAAGCTGTGTGTTGCCGTCGACATGCTGGAGGGGAGGGATGCCATCCAGAGGGACCTTGACAGGCTGGAGAGGTGGGCCCATGCCAACCTCATCAAGTTCAACCAGGCCAAGTACAAGGTCCCGCACATGGGTCGTGGCAATCCCAGGCACAAATACAGGCTGAGAGGAGAATGGATGGAGAGCAGCCCTGAGGAGAAGGACTTGGGAGTGCTGGTGGACGAGAAGCTCAACATGAGCCGGCAATGCGCCCTTGCGGCCCAGAAGGCCAACCACATCCTGGGCTGCATCAAGAGGAGCGTGGCCAGCAGGTCGAGGGAGGTGATTCTCCCCCTCTACTCTGCCCTGGTGAGACCCCACCTGGAGTACTGTGTCCAGTTCTGGAGCCCCCAACATAAGAAGGACATGGACCAGTTGGGAGAAGGTCCACGAAGATGATAAGAGGGCTGTAGCACCTTTCCTATGAGGACAGGCTGAGAGAGTTGGGGCTGTTCAGCCTGGAGAAGAGGAGGCTCCGGGGAGACCTGATAGCGGTCTTCCAGTACCTCAAGGGGGCCTACAAGAAAGATGGGGAGAGTAGGGCCTGTTGTGATAGGACGAGGGGTAATGGTTTTAAAATAGAGGGGGGTAGATTTAGATTGGATATTAGGAAAAAATTTTTCACGATGAGAGTTGTAGAACACTGGAACAGGTTGCCCAGAGAGGTGGTGGATGCCCCATCCCTGGAAATGTTCAAGGCCAGGCTGAGTGAGGCTCTGAGCGACCTGATCTAGTGGGGGATGTCCCTGCTCCTTGCAGGGGGGTTGGACTAGATGACCTTTGAAGGTCCCTTCCAACTCTAACCATTCTATGATTCTATGAACATGATTTGTCATTCACTAATAACAAAAGTAATAATTGAGAGTAATGCAACTGAAATGAGCAAGTGAGGAACCTTTCTTTATTGTTTTCTGACTGGACATTTGATAGCTATTCGGTTTGGATTGTACATTATAAAATCACAGAATGATTTGGGTTGGAAAGGACTTTAAAGATCATCCATTACCCATGCCCTGGGCAGGGACACCTTCCGCTAGACCAGGTAGCTCAAAGCTCCATCCAGCCTGTCCTTGATCACTTTCCGGGATGGGGCATCCACAGCTTCTCAAAGCAACCTGTTCCAGTGCCTCGCCACCCCTGCAGTAAAGAACCACCTCCAGTGGTTTTCACTTACACCATTATTCCATGCTCTTATTAGGGGTCTTTTTAGAAGAATTCTTTAGAGCGGCAGGACTGTAACGTTTCTTTTGAGTTTTGGGAACATTTTGTTTTGGTAGGACCTTGCATGAACCAAGGAAGCAGCAGGAGCCAGAGTGACATCTTACAATAATCCTCTTTTTATTTCCCACATGCCAAGGAGAGGCCTATCCTGGAAAGGTCAGGAGAAGCCACAGGACGGAGAGGCTCATGTACTCATAAAAAGAAGTCTGGGGAATTCCAGTGGCTGTTCAGACTGAGAATATTAGAACAAAAATGAGAACTTTTTTTTTTTCTCTGTCATTGTTGGTTTAAAATGTAAGGGCAAGATAATTAAAGGAACCTCTGTTAGAAACACTGTGTTTTAAATTACAAGGTTACTATCTTAAGCCAGATGTACTCTACTTCTTTAATATTGTCATACATTTGCTTTTTTATGTCAGAGTCTTTATTTAATCTAAGCCCCACATCCCTTCACAGTTCCCTCAAACCTTATGCAAATGTATGCGTTATCTCACTCTCCAAGTCCAGGCAGTTTTCACCTCCTGTGTCACCAATGAAGGCAACATGGGTCACTCTTAAACTTGATGTGAATTTCAGTCCTTGTGGTTAAAGCGGAAATTTGAAGTCAATTCCTCAGTGTAATGCTATACCAGAAAGAGTTCAAGGAGGGGGGATGGGGAGGAAGATCTGAAAGCCAACCCCAATTAAAGAATTGTGTACACAGACAGTATATAGACAGTATATGGTGGTGTTCAGAAAGCACTGTCTTTGTCTGAAATGTTTACACTTTAAAATTTATCTGATTGTTTTCCATTTCATATGAACAAATGTGTGGTTCTTTCTGCTGGTCGGAAGATCTGATTCCCCCTCCGCTGCTAGGTAAATGGAAATGAAACTGTGTCTCACAATCAACATTTAGAATTTCTGAGGAAAGGCAGGATAAGCAAAGGACTTGTCATGCTTTACTAGCCTCATTTTATGGGATTTTTGTCACAATTTCAGGACATGTATTTTTATATGATTGACAGCAGGGTAATAAGTATTAGCATTAAACATAGGTTCTGAGGAAATGTGTGCTCTCACCTCGCTGCTTCTGCAACTGTGACGGCTTTTGTTTTCACTGCCATCTCTGTGAAGGTAATCTCTGCAAAGAGGCTCTGATATTGACCTATTGTATCATGTGTTGCTTATCAAGCACTAAAGAAATTGAATTTCGTTTTATCTATTACCTGGAATGTCTTATTAAATCATCCTGCAGTTGAGAGGTGGTACAAGGTCAACAGGTTCAGTCTCTGTTGCCATCTATCCCTGGATTATTAACCTTTGGAGAATTACTAAAGCTGTTCTTTATTTTATCCCATAAAGTTGGGTTAAATCTTCTCGATCCATAAATTGTTGCGAATGAGTACCACTTGCATGTAATTATTTTACTTAATGCAGTTTTTTTTGGATAAGGAATGAGGACTTAGTTATCTCTATAAGCGTAGAGGTCTCTTCTATTATTCTGTTTTTTTTTCTTTTTTTTTTTTATGTTCTCCCACTGCCTCTGGTTTTCGTTGGTTCAGTGAGAGTAAAAACAGTCACATCAGATGATGGATCTGAGTCAGCTTGGTAGTGTTCGTTTTCCAAGAGATAAAGGGAGGGTGATGAGGAGGAGGATAACAGAGTTGGATATTGCCAGGCATTGAGAAGAAAGGGCAGATAGAGAAGCTGGCCGTAAGCAGTGATGGGAATGGTGTGGAGGTCGTGGCAGCAGCCCTTGGGCAGGAAGGGTCTGGCAGAAAGGAGCCTGCCCTAAGCAGAGGGACTTGGGATGATATAAAGGTCAACTCCACCCATCACCACCAAGTCATCCATATGCCTTGTTGCTGTATTTTTGTTGGAAGGCGTGACTCTGCTAGTCAGGATGTTCACATTTAAGAGCTTGGTACAGTCACAGGATACTGAATTTCCTGCCACAGCAGAAGCCCCAAGTACTTTCTGCTTTCACCACAAGGAACTGCCTCCAGTGTGAAATATATTTTCTGCTGGACAAAGAGACTTGAAAAAAATAAATTATGAATACCCCCTTCCCGAAATTTTAATTCTAAATTCAAGGTTTAATGCAAAAAAAATGCTATTTCACTCAAATTCCAAGCTATCAATCAAGAAATCTCTCAAAATGAGTAAGCCAAACTATTGTTTTTCAAATAACTTGTCCTTATGCCCAGATATTCACTTAGTATCTGGGCACTGTTACGCTTTTTCAAATTTGTTCTAAGAAAATCTGCAAAAACCCTTTAAAAAAGAACGGGAATTGAGGAGTGGAGTCATCATTTTGGTGGAGGCCCTAGCAAATCAGAGTGTAAATGAGCTCTCTGAATTGCTGCTGCCAGCTGATGCTGTCTGATGGCCAGAGCACGAGTGACCTGGGAGCCGGGTACTGTTTAGTGTTCTTATGGCCCCTGACAGTAAATCACCTTGTAGCTATTAACCTTTTTGTGTCTTTTTCTTCGTCTCAGAAAAGGAATAACACCACCTCCCTGTCTCACAGAGGTAATTGGTAGATTAATGTTTGGAAAATATTAAGTGCACTCTGCTATTAATATTGAAGCTCCAACTGATAGGTTAAGAAATGAATAGAGATTTTGAGTGTCTTATTTCTTCCCTCTTTGGCATAGGGTGCTGTTTTGACATGAGTAGTTCAACAAAAAAGTGAGAAGTCATGGGCTTGAATGTCCGTGTATTTTGGATAAAAGTTCTGAATATGACAGAGGAAAGGTGAGAAAACAACAACTGGGAAGACAAGATATAAATTGATTTACTGTGATTAGTAGTACTGAAAAAGTGTCCAGATCTCTGGAAGAGAATGCATGAATTGAAATTAAATCATAGGAGGATTAAGAAAATGTTTCAGTAAAATGCAAACCCTTAAGTGTGATGGGGAAAGGGAAGAATGGCAGATGAGCACCTCTTTCTGCCCTCATCAAGAACAAAGTTACTCTTAATGAGATGCTGAGATTTTTGGGAAACCTACTAAAAATTCAATAGTGTTTTATCTGAGAAAAATAATTATTTGAGATTGCTTCCTACTGAGGTGTTACAGATGGAGGCTTTGTGGTGTGGTAGTTTAAAACAATTGGTCTTTACCTCTAGAGATCCCTGAGATGAATGTTGCTCAGAAGCAAGAGTAAAATTGTATTTTTAAAGCATCGTTTTAGGAGCGGTGGGACAGTTGGCAGACTTTACCAAAGCTGTTGAGAGACTCTGCAGACTTTAATTACCATCTCAATATTGCAGAAGTTGTTTAATTTCTGCCAAAGAAGGGAATAGTTGTGAGAAATCGAGATCACACTCTGTCTTTCATTCTTTCCTTTTTGACAGGTGAATAAAGGATACTTTTCAGTATCTCCTCTGATGCTGTGACACATTTGTAAAATTTGCATAGAATTGTAAAATAATTTTTCTTTAAGATTAACAAAGGTTTTATTTTTTTAATCTCTTTTGAAAGTGCCATACAGCATAGTGTGAATGCAGTTTAAGTCTTGTCATGAAAGAAGCAAGATTAAAATGGAGTGCATTTTCTGTTATTGATTAGTCAGCTTCAGACATTAATAGTTCCAATCTTCGTGGCCAGATAACATGTATTATATCGTGTTTATTTCAGAGGCTCCAATAAATTTTAAATTCAGATTTGAATTCCATCTCTGGTGTGAGTGGTTGAAGATGTAACCTGGATTATTAGAATAAAGAGGAAGTCATTAAAATGAGAAGAATCATTCAATTTTGGAAGGAAAAATAAGCCTATACAAAAATTCCGTGGTGAAGGATATGTTTACTCTTTTAGGCCTCAAACTGTAGCTCAGAGTGAACTGAGTTCCTCATATGAACTAAGTTTTCCACTTAGTTCATATGAGGAAAAGTCTGATGATTTTTTTTTTTCTCTTTTAGCAGTTCTCTTCCTCTGTGACACCTGAGTGACTTCAGGTTTTTTCTGAGTGCTTGCAGTAGCCAAGGAAGTACTGATTCTTTGAAGACTCTTACAAGCTCCTTCAGTAGATTTACTGTGTTGCTACTTTTTTTTTTTTTTAATGACTGCCTCACACCTGTCTGTACTTGCTAAAGCACCAGCCATTGTTTACTCTATAAAACCCCTTTTTTCCCTCCTTCTCTTCAAGTCTTTTATCTTTCAAGGACCTTTTCAGTCCTATCTTTCAGCTTCCAATCTCTATTGTCACAGTATACAATATGTTCACAAAGCTACTGCCCAGGAAGTCTACTTATTCATTTGTATTTTTCACCATATATGAGATAAATCGGTAGTTAAGGGCAAAGGGAACCTGCTTCTCCAAAATCCAGAAAGGGAAGGATACATCATGGAAACAAATAGGTACCATTTTAATCCTTAACAATCACCGTGTTATTAGGAATACCTTAATGTTATATTTAGAATTTGATTGTTTTGGTGCTCGAAACTAAATGTTTGCAGTTTGTCTGGCAAACTACGGTGCTGCATAGATTACACTGATTCACATTTCCTTTTTTCAATATGCCATCTGTGCTTTTGGCTGGTTGTTAGCCTGGCTGGGACTCTCAGTTGGTAAATGCAAGTTACAAAGAACTGTTATGCCCAGAAAGAGAAATCTTATATCTCACTTCCTTGAATAATCTCGACTGTTTTGACCTTACACCAGCAAGGACACAAGGCTGAAGCTGTGCCTACAGCAGGCTTTATTTTCTCTGGTGAAGGAGGATATTTTAGCAGAGTATAAATATCTCCTTGGTATATTTCCAGTGATACTCTAGTATATATAGTCATGGTCATGATTTTCATTGTGTAATTATTTTAATTAAGCTCAACGATAAAAGTTAGTCTTGCATGAGGAAGGAATGCACTAGAGAGACAATGAAAGATTGATGACAGCTTGGGGAGCGTCACCTGCTCTGCTGGTGAAAATGCATGTGCGGAGGGCAGCTGAGCTTGGGTAGCAGGGCAGAGATTGCCATCTCAGAGCAATGTCCAGGCCAAGTTTTGGGGACCTGAAAAAAGTGGGATATAATGGGAATATAAAAAAAAATTTTGTAATATTTCCAAGGGGTTTTACTTGAATGAATAGCTTCATTACTAAAGTAATAAACATTATTTAATATCTGCATCATTTTTTAACTGCTAGCTTAGTAAGGTAATTGGTATAATTAGTATACAACGTTGCTTGGTGGCATGATAAATCATAGTGTAGTGAATGTTGACTCTATACCACTATGATGTATTATCTAATTTATACAGGTAAAAAAGACAACGTAAGGGGGGAATCAAGAAGGGAAGCCAGCGGTGGCAGCTGGGTGGCCTTTTGGACACTCTTCTTGCATCTGCTTGCCTGTATTCTCAATTGCTTTGAATCAGTGCAATGTTAATTAACAGTTCTTTTTCTCACTGTTGCTCAGTCTTAATCACTGAAAATATCACTTTGCAGATTGAAACCTGCAAAGACAGCCTGGAGAATAACGAAATAAAAACACAGAGACTGTGACAGGTTTTTTCTCTTCAGGGTACCTGTACAAAGGATGATATTTCTTCTGGTAATAAGTCTGTATGTATTGGGTATGTCCTTTGCTTTCACATTCCTGGAGGTGTCTACCAGTTACAGTTCAATGCAAGGATGAAGATTGTTAATGATATTTTTCTTCATTATACTCTGTTTTCTAGAACCTATGAGAACACCGAAAACTCTGAAGATTGCTGAGATCCAAGCCAGACATATCGCTGTGGACTGGGAATCTCTGGGTTACAACATCACTCGTTGCCACACTTTCAATGTCACTATTTGCTACCACTACTTCTGTGGACACAACGAGAGCAAGGCGGACTGCTTGGACATGGATCCCAAAGCACCCCAGCACGTTGTGGATCGTCTGCCTCCCTACACAAATGTCAGCCTCAAAATGATCTTAACCAACCCAGAAGGGAGGAAGGAGAGCGAGGAGACCATTATCCAGACAGACGAAGACGGTATGTGTGAACACTGTTATGGAAATTACATCCAAGTCCAGTCTAGACAGGTGGAAGGAAATGACTTTGTGTGTTACAATATGTGTCCCAAAGGATGGAAGTTCTCTTCTATTAATGTATTAATTAGCCCTAAAACAGTAGCTTTAAAAGTATTGTAGCTGTCACCCTGCATATATAGCCCAAACTGTCCATGTAGCACAAGTCAAACTCAATCCCTCTCTTGCAAGAAAAAGGAGGGTGGCTTCCCCGTCATTCCAAAAATGTGCTAACACAGCAGACAAGAAACACGTGGTGGTGTTAGGTGAAGGCTTCTTCACAGTATTAGGTGTAGTATTTGGAAGTTAATTTAATTCTGTAAATTTATATTTAATATTGAGTTCAGTTCTAAAGACTAATTCAAGATTTAAAACCTCTTCAACAAGTATATTTGAGCAATAGTTTATGTTGCAGGTTACAGTATATAGTATGTGTTAACTGTTTGGAGATGATCAGAGGCCTGGAGCACCTCTCCTATGAAAACAAGTTGAGAGAGTTGGGGTTGTTCACCCTGGAGAAGAGAAGGCTTCGGGGAGACGTTATAGCAACCTTCCAATACCTAAAGGGGGCCTACAGGAAAGAAGAAGAGAGAAACTCTTCAGCGGGGCCTGTTGCAATAGGACGAGGGGTAAAGGTTTTAAACTGAAAGA
>JAAGAY010122813.1:1124-27784 GCA_011801015.1 Ardeotis arabs
GGAAAAAAAAAAAAAAAAAAAAAAAAACCAACAAATCAGTGAGGCAGGCAAACTTACTGCTCTCTTGATGCATCTTATACTGCCCTAAAATACTTCCTAGTATCTAAAAATGACCTCAAGAATAATATCCTTCCACTGGCTTTCCTTTTATTTTTATCTTTTTAAAGTAATAGAAAAAATGAAAAGTATTTTGAGCTTTAAGTTTAGGGCCTAAACCGTCTCTTCTTTTTGCAGCACTAAAGACTTGTTTACAAAAAAATGTGTGTACTACTTAGCAATTTTTTTTTTTATTTAAAACTGTTCATTTAAAAAAAAAGATCAACTGAGTAATTGTCAATCTTTTAAAATAAGATCCAACAATTCCCAAAAAGGCTGTCTAAACAGACTTGCCATCTTTGATTTTTATCAAATTTTAGGAGAACTGGCTACGTTCTAGTAGGCTAAGGCAGCTCTTGTTTAAAAAAAAACAGCAATCATGGCATTTTTTTTCCCCCTCTTTTTTTTTTTTTTTTCCTCCTTAAAATCTCTGGGTCATGCTATATATCTCTGCAATGAAATTCCATTGCCACAAATAACCCATTGCCTCTTCATGACATAAAATGAAGTGCAGCAGAATAGGTCATCTTCACTAAACATTTGACTTGAATTAACAGAGCTGGACTAACACCATCCCCCTTTCTCCAGTCAGTGGAATGTGCATGACAACATAAAGTAAGTAGTATTAGAACACTTAGCAGCAGCTGGCTTATATTTTAGCACCTGAAACTCCTAACAGCTGCATTGGGTTGATATATGAGGGTCCTGATGTCATTACAAAGTTTCAAGATTTATGGCTCATGAGAAAAGGGAAGAAAGGGCCTCTTTGGAAACAGACTTCCAAGCTGAAAATAATCAATAAAACCCACATTCTGAAGTAAAAGAGCATCCATGGGTTTCATCAGGCTTCAACAGTCTTCCAACAAACATACCACTACTAGTTTAACTACAGTTCTTGCTATAAGCCACATTAAGGAGAGCAATACAAGCAACCATTACATTGGCTAAATATATGTAGCACTAATGTAGAGCAGGCGTATACATCGTTTATTTGTGTGAGAGCTAAAAGGTTGGAATTCTTTGGCCGGAATGAATGGGGATAAATCCATGGTTCAGCAGCAAATTGCAATGCAACAAAATTTTGGTTAATTTGAATAGAGTTCTGTTCTCTCTACTGTCTAAAGATCTCAACTACTTATTCTTGATCTTCTCAATATCCTGCATTCAAAACAGCTGTAAAAGAAATTGCTTACAGTTAATATGGTCATAGATTATCCTCCTTCAGAACACCAGAACTCTTCACTAAACAGATAAAATTTATTTGTGCACAAGACAGGCTCCTAATTTAAAAATGTCACCACATTCTACAACAAAAGCAAAACACTTTGCTCAGTCTCACTTTCAGTAATAAGAACATATTGCACACTATGTAGAGAAAATATTTCACCTACAGCTTTCCCTGCAGGAAATTTAAATAGAATTCCACCCTTTCTTCTGCCCCAAACTGGTAAATGTTTTATTCGGGGACTGAATATACGTCTGGCTGCATCCCTGCTAGTAAACTAAAACAGGTTAGATCACTTTTGTCATCCATACTGTTCAACCATCAGCAGGCTGCAGGGTCACTTGGGCCCAGATCACCAGCACTGCCCCGTGTTCACAGTTCACATAAACCAAGTTCAACCAGAATTATTAATGGTAATGACTGGTAACATTTGCCAGAGGTTGCTGCATGTTTAAAATGGTTGCTGAATCACAATGACTAATTTTCCATGTCGGAATCAATTCAGCTTATGTGCACAACACAAAAGAAATAGCAACCATGGTTCCCAGTATACATCTTAATCTATGAGCTGCAGACATAAGAAAGGGTTTCTTTTCTATTTATAATTTGAGTAGTAATGCCATACAGGATCCTCAGACTCTGACGTGGGTTAATTCATAAAATTAGTGCGTTAAAATTAGGACATACATCCCATGAGCTGATATTCACATTCCTCATAATACCATGGATCATTGTTCCCAGCTTTTCTTTTAAAGGATAATAATTAAGAAAAAAGCATGAAACAACACTTCTATAGCACCTTTTTTACTTCTATGGTTCATATTAGGTAAGTGTAATTACCTGTATTTTTCCCGCAGGGTAATCAAGACACAAAAATATGGAAAGTGACTTGGCCAATTCACGTAGCAATGCACAAGCAAGATGTAGGATTCCTAATTGCCTGTGGTTGCATCACATATCACATATCTACAATACACAGAGTTCTTGGCTATTGCTTGGGCATCAGCTGTTGGCTGATTACTTCTAGTAATGACACTAGCAGGTGGCAGTGCTGGTTTAATAAATAACTGTTACATCCCATCCTCCAGGCATCATTCGTCTTGCTCTTGGAGCTAAAATAATGAAATACAGTCCCTCAAGCCAGAAATGGCTTATATTTTCCTCTCCTGAGCAAGCATCCATTAACTTCCTCTCTTCCACCATCAACAAAAAGTCACAGGCCCCAATCAAATCATCTGCTATTTGTACTTTCAAACTGACATGAGACATCGGTATGTCGAAATGATTAATGTCCTTCCTTTTTTATTCAAAACACACAAAGGCAGATAACATAATACAGACAACTGGACACGGTTGCTGCATCACAGGCAGGTCATCCAGTCCAGTTTAAGAAGAACCCTGAACAGCCGAAAATGTTTAACCCAGCTAATCCTTGCAAAATGCTCAACAAAACCACCAGATTCTTGCATGGGACAGGACATAGTAACAAGCTTCAGGAATAAACTCTTGATTTGCCAAGCCCTCACAGAGGAAAGATGATGGCACAGTACTGAAATAACAAGAGATTATAGGAGGCTACAGGAATAACCTAATCTACAACCTAATAAAACCTGATGGATATTAGCAGTGCCAAAAATACTTACCCGTTTGTAGTTGCTTGGAAAAAAGCAGGGTGTCACCACCTGAAATAAAAAAATAATAATAAAATAAGGAAAAAAATGATACTTCCTTTGGAGATGACCCAATCCTGTTGATTGAGTTCCCTCAAACACTGTGAAATCTAAGTGGAGTCAAAGGGGCACCAGTCAGACCAGGTGCAGAAACTGAGTGTCCACAGCTGCTCTCAGCTGCACTACTTTCTCTCAGCTCCCTGAAGAGCATTAGCTCAATGCTAACTCAGGGGCCCGCTTATATACTGTAATCAGTGAAAGCAGGTTGAAGAGTAATGCCTTCCCTCAGGTCACATATGCAGGGAAACATGGAGGGCTTTCTCCTCCATCCATCCTTTGCAGCATTCTTTTAATATTTATTAACTAAAAGTAAGATAAGTATTCCGCTTTCCAAGTAATCTAGAACTTCAGCAGTTCCCAATATCTTATCCTTGTCCTGGATTTTCTAACGAGGTGTAGGCTGAGCAGAGCAAGCAGAACAGATATTCTGTGGACTCATATAATTTCAAAGTCTTGGTTCCAAGTTAAAACACTTCCTATGGAGAACATGTTCTGTATACATCACACTAAAACAAACCCCAAACAACCTTGTTCGAATATTCAAAAAGCAAACACAAAGAAAGCCAGGAATAGCATGACTAACTCAGATTACATTACTATCTAAGGAAAAGCAAGTGTTAGCTTCTTTCTATGGTCACATACAGGAGGCACTCTCAAACCCCACACAGAACAGGTTGAAAGTGGTTCATCAATTTACACCACTCAGCTGAGCTTCAGTAATAGTCATCATGCATGCCCACTTTAACAAGCACCTTGAGGTTCACGCCAGTGAAAACTATCTCATTTAACATGTTCAGCTTCACAATTACCACTCTCCAGGACAGACTGGCAGAGTGGAGCCAGAAACTCTGTGGCAACACCTGGACTACAAAGGCAGAGTTTTCTCTCAGGAACAGTAGGTGAGCTGTCCTACCAGCTCTCAAGTCATGGTATACAGCGTGGGTTACTGAGCAGAAGAGGCCTGATGTGTCATTTATAAGATATATCTCTGATTCTCAATGCTTCTTAAATCACAAGCTACTTGTAAAAAGGAAAAAAAATACATAAATTTTAAAAGTAGCACATTGATTTTCAGCTCCCAGCCTCCTCATGATCTCCATACAATTCCTAAAGGAAACAGGACAGATATGAATTACCCTTGAGGTTTGTCTGCTGCACCCTCTGGCTCCTCAGTGGACTTGCAAGTCCAAGGTCTTAATAAGCTGCATTTATGCAGCTCATTTCATGACTGCCACTCATCATTCACTATTCTACCCAACTGAACACCCATACTAAACACATGGAAGATATTAACTAAGCTGTCACGATAGCACTCCCGTTGCTGAAAGCAAAGACAACATTTGTCTCTGTGACCTCTTGCCTGACACAGCATGTAAAACTTCATATGCCACCTTCAATTGAAACCAGCAATTTTCCTTTCAAGACCAAGTGGCAAACCGCCAGGCAGAGCAGTCTGTAGCAGGAAGAACCAAAGCCATGTGCACCCGGCACCACCACCACGAGCAGCAAACACTGCATCTATGGAGGAAAGATTGTCCCCAGTTGTCCTGACCATGTGACTATCTAGGACTTACTATAAGCACTAAAAATCAGTTTTTGATAGTGTTCTCATTAGAAACATCTAAGGTTAAAATAAATAAAAACTGAAATTTCAACAATTACTTTTCTCTCACTGCCTCTACTAGGAAGAGGAGAGAGAATTAACGGAAACCCCAAAGGAGTCTGCAGGCTGGCTGGGTAGTGCAGGGGAAAAGTAGAGATTAACTAATATTACATTCTCACATAATTAATAACTGGAACTACTGTGGAAAAAAATTAAAATCACTAGAGCACATAAATAGCATCTCTGGTCTCCCCCTTCCCCTCCACTGTTAAAAACCCTTGAGAAATCAAGCATCTCCTTTCCCCTTGGCTAACCAAAACACAACTCTCCTGTAACCTCCTCAATCATTACAGCCAATTCACTGCCTAAGAAAAAGAAAAATCCCCTTTATTCTGACACAAGAGCACTGGGGACATCCACTGGAAAAGAACTTCAGCAGAGAACTACAGATCTCTTTTGGCAGATCTGTGGCATCTTATTCAGGCAATTCACAAAGACTTGGGGCTGTAGGAAGATGAGAGCTAATACTACAGGTAACACCTGCTTGATTTTTTTTCTTCTCTGAGCTTCACTATGCCTACAACTGCTATATATAGCAACTTGACTTTACAGATAGACTACATCTTCTCCTGGTTGTGTATCTTTTGCACTTTCTCTTTACAGAGGTCAACATCCCCATTAGGTGGTACTCTTCTAGGACTACCAAAGAGTCACACAACTTCTCTGGTGTATACAGAAATTCCTTCGCCCTTGTACACTGCCACTTACCCCTATGTTAAACTGTCACTAAACTGTACAGCACTCAAAATAAATCACACAGCCAAAGACTTCGATGCACTGCTACTCTTTTAAAGTTAGAAAACTCAATGCAAGACACACTGAACCACCTGAGGTGCACTGACTTTTTTTTCCTCTGACTCCATATAAACAAATAGCCTATTTCTTCCCAGATAAAGCAAAATAATCAAGATCGCAATGTATCCCAACTTCAATTCTGATCAGCGGTTGCAGCAAATTCTTCCACTGTTAATCAAGACACATCTTAAAAGCAAAAAAGCTGACATGTTCACAGATAACAGAGAGGAGGTATAGACAACCTAGGTTGAGGATATGTGAGCAGCTCTAACTCTTTTTCCTGGTTTGCAAAGGTCTGAGATGTGCTAAAAATCGGCATTAGAGAAAAAGTACAGAGCTGGAAAGCAAGATTTCAGGACTTCAATCCAGTATCAATGCAGAGACAGAAAATGGAGTATATCGCATTCATTGGTTTAAAAAGCTACACACACTGTGTACCAACCGCACAAAACAATAAACTTCAGAAAGACTCTTTTGATCCCCCAACTGAAGCTACAGCTAATCTTAAAAAAGACATGTGCAATCACTTGGTTTGTCACCTTTCAACAGTATCTTTATTCTTATAAGAAATACACTGGATATGCATTACTGTAAAATTTCATAGTTCTATACAACCAAGATGCATTCAGATTCTGTACTTCTGCACATTCACATATTAACAAGTAATACCAGAATATGGGAATGTCTTGCCTGATTTTCAAAAATAGTTACCACTTCAGTGCCCGGCGCATACACAGACGCATATAAGACACATTAGTCTACCCACAAATAACCAAGCAAATACTTCAAAGACAAACTACCTGTTCTTGCATACACACTTAATATGGAAACACTTTCCTGGTGTGATATTTCTTGAATCAAGCCTTAGTTTGAAAAAGTCCCATACTGACAGAAAAAGATTTAAAATAATTACTTTGATGAAGAATTCTGACTCCAGTGAATCTGTGGGTAATTTTCCTTCATACAACTGCAACACCAGTCACATCAGTTAATGAGTAACCAACCAACATGAGATAAACGTTAACTCAAACAAGAAAAAAATGTCAACAAATGGCAGGAGATCTGTCACTAAGGAAATAAAATCTGTCCCCACTTGCTTTAACAGAGACACAACAGTGCCCCCCACTGTTGCACAACAGGTCATTTGCTAGGATATCCGGTATTCACATTTCAATGCTTTTTTTCACTGCCAGATACATCTTTCATTTTTATCTTCCTTACTTTTTATTTTCTTTTTGAAAGAAGTAGGTGATCTTTCAGAGGAAGAACAATCTTCAAAGAATGGGCCAGTTATTACCAAAGGTGCATTTCAAAGTCCAAATATCAAACACTATCATACTGTTTTTGCAAAAGCAATTTAACCATTTGGCTATAATGAATAATTTTCTTCAAGCTACAGTTTTATCAAGAAACGCTGGCATGCCTGTCACAAGTTGTGTGTAACACAAAGGACGTACGGGGGGAAGAATCTTCATCAAATATATACGTGACTTGCTAAATAATCTATTAATTCTAGTTGACTACTAATAACATTACAAAATTGATGAGAAAGTGTAAAAAGAGCCAAATGAAGCCGCTGACATCCTCCAAATAACACAAAGATACAGTGATGTTAGGAGACCTTGTGACTGTTGCATAAATGACTGTCAGGAGCCCAAATGGTAAGTTCATGGCAATATTTAGTATGCTTTTTAAAATGTTTTTAAAGACACACACACTCACCTGTTTATTTAAATCTACAGGTTTGGAGTTAAGCCTTGAAAATGTAAGAAATTTCTCTGCTTAGCTTTTTTCTTTTGACATGTCTGTCATTTGTCATTCTCTTTCTGCAACTCACCCCACAAAACACTCAAATCATAAATCCCCTTAAGCACTAAGGAAACAAGCTAAAGGACATTGAGTGCAGTGTATCTTCAAATAACTCTGTGCTCTCAAAGATACAACTTGTAGCATGACAAAATTAAAAATGTGAACCCAAATTCTAGAATAAAAAGGGACATTATTGGGATTAAAAAGCTACAACAGTAATACACAACTCTTTCTTTTTTTTTAAATAGAACATCTCCATTATGTGATATTAGTATCTAACTCAGACTTTTGTCCTAGAGATATCAAGTATCCTCAGCACTTCATTCCAGACAAAACAGCATGCCCAAAATCCATTGAATTTTTCTCTTCAAATTAAGCATTTTTTGACACATTGAAAACAGCAGCCTTAAATGAAGACTTATTAAACACAGCAGAAACTGAACAAGCACTTATCAGTCACTACAACATTTTAATAAACAAGATATAATTGTGTTCCCAAAAAGAAAAAAAGTTGATACAGTAAAATCAGCACTGAGATTCATGCAGCTATATGCCATTTCTACTCTCACTTCAGTACAACAAATTCTTCTGTCCTATGGAAACAACCCTCCTACTTGATTAGCAAAAAGCAGATTTAAGGTTAAGTTTGGAAGAAACAAACAAAAAAATCGCATTGTAAATTGCAAAGACAACTACAGTCGAGAAATTGTTAATGGGCTTGACTCGTGACTATCATCAATAAAATGCAGAGATTTATTAATATATACTGCTATCATACAGCAAGCAGAAGCTAATTCACATCAGAAAAGCTTCCTAACACATTACATTTTTTCCTCTCACCTAGTTTTGTGATAAAGTTGCTACTGTTGCTACTCTTCAAATTCAAAACCAAATTATAACAGTGATATTTTAGTGCTGTTTTATTAATTTCTCAGTTTCAGTATTTTTCATTTGCTGAAATAACGCTGACTCTACATGTCATCAAGGTATAAAGAGGATCAGCTGAAGCTTGAGAAACTCTCCATAAGCATCTTGGAAAAAATACATCAGTAACTGAGTACTGTAACATCTAAGCCATGTTCCTACAGTCCTGACCACAACTCCTTGCTGTCTACTTGGAATTATGCCTTATAAAACAAAGCCTGAAATTGGCACCTGAAATTGAAAGTTACATACCTTCAAGAGAGATTTCAAAATTTGACGGTTTTATATACATACAAATCCCTGTCTTCCAAGACAAAGTAACAAAGGTGTTTCAAATTAAGTCACTGAAGGAAAAGAAACCTTTCACAAGTAACTAGGAATGCAGTTATTCCAAGATACAGAAATGTACTGTTCACGTATCTTTGCTACCTCAAAGTCTGGCTTTCTTCTAAGCTGTGATACTTGACCTTGCAAAGTCATAGTCCTGACCTACGCTGTGAAAGTTGTTCTCCAGCACTCTGAAAAACACGTACAGGGCAAAACATTTGATACACAGGTTATCTGGAAAACGGATAAAATAGAATAACCTCTTCAAAATTCCAATGAAACAGAAGATTCCTAGAATCGAAACCAGATATGAAGTCCTTTCCCTTATCAGACCACAGTATTTGCTCCAAACAAGTTCAGAAGCAAAGGACAAGAAACTCAGCCAGAACTTGGGTGTCGTTAATAAGGGTTAAAACAGCCAGCAGGAGCCAAGATCCTAAAACCAGATTTTTACTGGACTTTGCATTAGCCCTCTGCACTGTGGTTTAATTTGCCAATCTGAACTGTAAATTGAGTGCTAGCTACTGTCCCTCCTGAGTTAATCTGTTTCATCACAGGTTTCTAAAGTAGGTTGAAATGACTTGATGCTATATTACTGCAAAAACACAGTATCTTTGCTCAAAATGTTTCATTTTGCTGTTTGTTTAAAGAACAGTTAAAACAAAAATCCTAATTTTGGCAATTGCATATACCTTTGAGAGATCTGACTTCTGCTTTCTTTGTATCAGATCTGATCTCTCCAAGCTTAATTAGGTACACATTCTCCAGGGAACTATGTTATCCTTTCAGGATTCCAAGCCTATTTATTTTGGTATAATCCCCATGAGAAAACATGCTTCATTTGAAAAGTCAAACAAATCTTGCAACATTACCAGACAGGGAGGGCCCTAGCAAGCCACAGGGATAGTTCTGTGAACATTTTCCTCTCCCAAAGGAACAATCAGCATGGATTGGATTTTCTGGAGTGGAAACAATTTGCACACCAGACCTGTTGTACCTGAGAATTTTGGACTTTTAACATATATGTTGGTGTGATTTCCCAGGGTTTCAGTCTGCTCCCAACATCTGAGCAATGGCGATAAGAGCTACAGGCATTTCGGTTCCTGTGGTCGCAAATGTCACCACAGAGTCAACGGTATCAGAAGTTTTAGGAGGAGGAGATGGGAGTTTTGTGATGACAAACTACAGAAGTCACTACTCAGCCCATAGGTTTCACTGCTTCCAGTGTGCCTCTAATATCTGGGATAGACAGGTGCCCATCAAATAAAAGTATTAAAGATAACATGACAGCAATATTTAAGCAATAAACTTAAGTTAAAACAGGGGGGGATGATTTATTTTTTTTTTTTCTTAAAATCATAGAACAGTTAGGGTTGGAAAGGACCTTTAAAGGTCACCTAGTCCAACCTCCCTGCAAGGAGGAGGGACATCTCCAACTAGATCAGGTTGCTCAGAGCCTCATCCAGCCTGGCCTTGAATGTTTCCAGGGATGGGGCATCCACCACCTCTCTGGGCAACCTGTTCCTGTGTTCTATGACCCTCACTGTAAAAAATTGTTTCCTTATGTCTACTCTGAATCTACTTCCTCCTATTTTAAAACCATTACTCCTCGTCCTATCACAACAGGCCCTGTTAAAAGAGTTTCTCCTCGTCTTTCTTATAAGTCATCTTTAGGTACTGGAAGGCCACTATAAGGTCTCCCTGGAGCCTTCTCTTCTCTAGGTTGAATAGCCCCAACTCTCTCAGCCTGTCCTCATAGGAGAGGTGCTCCAGCCCTCTGGTCATCTTTGCGGCCCTCCTCTGGACTCCCTCCAACAGGTCCACATCCTTCTTATGTTGGGGGCTCCAGAGCTGGACGCAGTACTCCAGGTGGGGTCTGGCAAGAGTGGAGTAGAAGGGGAGAATCACCTCCCTCAACATGCTGGCCATGCTTCTTTTGATGCAGCCCAGTGGGCATCAAAATAATACATATTACATATTACATATTCTTAATACATATTACAGAGAAGAGGAAAATGTGGTAGAAGAGAGCGGCTCCAGAAGGCAGCAATGCCAGTCTTTTCTACTCAACATCACATAAATACATGAAGTCAGAAGTAACATGTCAGATATGTAGGTGAAGTAATGAGTTTTGGGATTTTTTGTCTTTTATTTCCCTAGAGTTGAAAACCGTAAGTCTGCAAGATGACTCTCTGCATCTCACTGTTTAATGCACAAATGCATTAAATCACAAGAAGAAAAGACAGTACTTTCTGTACCCACTTTTCAGGGTACAGAAAGCTCTCCCTATTACAAATACATATATTTTAATCATCAAAACTGGCTCTCCCAAACAGACGGTTATCACTAAGACTGAATTTGCTTTATTATGCTTTAACTGTGGGAGGTATTTTAAATGTTTTCTTCAACAAGATGGAACAAGACAAGGGAAGCAGCCTTTTAGAAATAATTACTAGTAAAATACTATGAAATGCTGTGTTATCACACAAAAGTAGTAAAAGCATACTCCAACAAAGTTTAGACATTTGAGCTTTCTGACACAGAACAGTCAGGACTTCTTCTGGGATGGAGCTGATAACCTTCAAAACACATAGTACTCACTCTTTTTCATCCGATGTTTCCACAAAATTGTAGTTATTCATTATTATATCTACAATTCAATTTCCATTCTTCCATCAAGTCAACAAGGCAACTCCTCGTAATTTAAGGGTGGGTAGCTCCAACTTTTTTAGATGCAATATTGCAAGAGGGAATTCATCCAGTTCCTAGCAGTATGCACTCTTCACCAAAACCCCTGACAAAAGCAATATAGTATGACACAGCAATGGTGCAAAATGATATACATCATTGGGACATCTTGCCTGCTACCCAATTACAGCCACTGCTGATGTCCAAGTGCCCTTCAAGATGATGCTATTGCCTTTAGCTGGAACAGTGGACGCAAAAGCAATGCCTGTTGCGTTAAAGGGAAGAGCATTATATACAGTCAGGGTAAACAACTTCTTATAATAGTAACTCACAAAGAAAGGAGTGGTATATTCTTGTAAGCTACTTGATTCCCATTTCCCAGAGACGAATGTGGTATGAGCTATATAACGGGACCTAAAGAAGCATTCCAAGCAGCAGTAACGTAAAATGCATCATTCCTGGGTTCTTTGTTCCTGCTTTAAAAGGCTGACAAATGCCTTTCTACTTTTTTTTTTTTTTTTTTTAAAAAAAAAAAGTACTGGCAAGTCTGTGTGAGATTTTCTGTATCTATACAGAAAGGCAGAAAGGACCAAAGCTAGCCAGGAAACAACTGGACCAGTAAGAAGGCCCCTCGAAAAATTAGCCAAATCAAGACAGGGCATGGGAGGAAAAAACAAACAATAAAAATCCCTAAATCTCCTAAAACATCTTAAGATTTTTCCAGTGGAAAGTTCACATCTGTCATGAAAGTTTAACCTGTCCGTATTTTGGTGGTGAACAAAGAAAACTAGAAATTTTGTTTCCTTCCCTCACTAACATCATCTTACCCTCTTTTCCCCTTGCCAACAGTTAAATTTATTTTTAAAAGAAAATCAGCAAGGAAATAAACAAACCTTGAAGTTGTACCAGCTGGGTCTTGCACAACATAGCCAGCTATCTGAACCAGTAAGTCTAAATGAGAGTTCTTATCTAAAAAGACTAGCATACTTTCAAATACTTTTTCACTTTTGGAAAGCCCCAGCAAATTAACTGCCAAATACACAACATTACAGCACAGCACTTCTGCTACTTAAACAAGGTCTGGTTTCACTCCATGACAGAAGGTTTGCAAGGTTTATGCCCATAAAAAGCAATTTCAAGTCCTCATGTCCCTCAATAGCTTACAGTTCTGGTTGAATTTGAAGGTTTATTCATGACACAGTTCATTACAGTGATACTATATCTAACAGAGCGCAAAATATTTTGCAGACAGGAGGAGCTGTAAAATACTGCTTCTGGGTATAATCAGGAAAAATCTGAAGACCTCTTTGAGCTGCAAATGTCAGTTACAAAACACAAACAGTAATCCGCTGGACTTCACCTGCAAACATTTTTATTCTAGTCCAGTGCCAGGCAGCACTAAAAGGGTTGCCTGCATGTTAATATAACATGCTAAAGATTGCGTATGAAGAAAAAAATTATTGAAGTCTTCAGCCTTATTGAATGTGTTCAGATTTATGGATTCCCACAAAAATGTGTCAACCACAGAGGTTCATTCACACAGTTGTTTCCTGGAATAAACATGACAAGTTTTCATTTGAGTCCTTGATTGCCTCTGCCCAAAATCTGACAGAGTGAGGGAGAACTCATGCTGAAGTGTTTTTTTTTTTAAAAAAAAAAGGGGGAAAAAAAACCGTCATGTGAACCTACTTGAGAAGCAAGGTCGCCACTATTTGGTCCCCTGCTGATCATGATAGTTTTAATCTACACTTTCAACACTGCAATGGTAACTAAGGTGAAAATGTTGACAGTATTTTGCTGATCTTAGCAAAGCAATTTTTTTCCAGGTTGCTCAATTATTTTTAAAACTAAAAGAGCTTTACTTCAAAATCACTTAAAAACAACAATGTAATGACTGATAAACCCTGCGCATTCAGATTAAAAGTGTGGTATTATTCTGTTTGTGTCTCTTCCCCCAAAACTGCCTTTACTTTTCTGAGAAAGTTTGACACACTATCTGTAGTGCTTGAAATGCAACTGAGTTAAGTATGAAACAAGGTTAGAAAGTTCAAGAGAAATACTATGTTTAAACTGTCACTACCAAAGTAGCAGCCATCTCTTTAAAGAGTAATACACGTTTTGACATCTTGCAAATTTCGCTTCTGTTCCAATTTTGTATTGTTTAAAGCATTCAAAGAGGAATTATTTCCACCTTTTTGAATACATGAATTCCCTCAATAGCAAGCTGATGCAGCATGCAAATCTGATAGAAAATAAAGAAATAACTATCACCCTCAAAAAGAAAGAACTTTGGTAGTAGTTTACAAAATTGTAACATCCAAGATACAGTTGCTTCTCTTTCCAAACTGACCAAGTATCAGTGTGAACATACTGGAACAACCTTCACACAGTAATCGAAGAAGCAGCAGATATCAGTTATTACCAGGAACCCAGTAACCTTGGAAATCTCAGTCACTTTTTTTTTTTTTTTTAATTTGAAAGTGCCTCACCACCACACTGACGAGTCCAGCCCACTGCTTACTCACTTCTGCTAGCAGTCTCTTCCCTGGTTTCACCTTCCTAATGGAACTAGTAATCTAACAAGATGGACCAGAGTGCACTTACATTAAATTAACTTTATTGGGCTTTTTTGTGGGTTTTATTTGGTTGGTTGGTTGGTTGGTTGCCCCCCCCCCCCCAGTCTCCTTGCCTGGGACTACAAGTCAAAATTCTTTCTTACAGTGCTCATGGAAGTCTAGAGAGCTGCTCCTTTATGTACTTTTACTCTTTAGCAACGAACAAATAAGTAGTATTCTGCCATCAGGACATACTGTGCACTGCACACAGAGTGAGAAATCACCACCCTTCCATTCAACTAAATTTAGTGCAATACAGAGAAGTTAGAAGTGAAGAACTTTTAAACAGAAAGTCGTCTTTCAAATCTTTCTTAAAATAAAATAAAAAAAAACTTAAAAAATAAAAATCAAAGAAAGCCAAGTATGCACATTTGAGATTAGGAGTTAAACTAAATTCCTGAAACAGGAGGTACAGAAGTAAAAACAGAAGCAGAGAGGAAAATGTGCAAAATAAAATTAGATTCAGTATTCTTAAGATAAAAGAGGACTAAAGATAAAACATTTGAGTCAGGGGAGTAGTGGATTTTTGGTTTTTCATTTGGACATTATTTACACAAGTAGTAGGAAAATATGAAACTAATCCACAATCACAAATGAAATACAGTTTGGTTATTACATGACTAATAAGAATGCATTGTCCATAACTAAATTCTGAACAGTTAATTGAGCTGTTTAAAAGATGTATCAGGGTGCACTAATGTTAAATTCAGATAATTGTGAATTTCTGATGAAGTTCAGGGAACATTGCAGTTACATTAAATTAAGAGTGCATTACATTAGACTTCTGTTTATAGAGAAGCCAAACTGGAGGAGAGGGGGAGAAAGGAGTAGCTCATACAGTTGCCTTGTTTGCACGCATGCGTCTATGTTACAAAGACAAACGTACATGAGAGAGGTAAAATGAGCATGTATATCTGTCAGCCACTTGGTGGAAACTATGACATTAAACATCATTTCAGGAGTCTAAACTGAATTTCAGGAAGGTAAACGAAGCAATTTTCCATGTGACTTGCCTTAGAACTCCTGGCAAAGATGACAAAAAACACACCATCTCTTTTCCCCAACCTTACACAAGAGAGAAGAATCTTTCCTTCTTTTTCCAGAAACACACAAGAGAAATTGTCATGTGGCAGTGCATGATATGTTTCTCTCGTAAGTATCTGTCCCACAGGACTGACAAGGACCACTGATTCTCTTCACAGGTAAAAGTATCTGCCTCATGCCCATCCACTGCAAGAGCCAGAGCCCAACCTTACAACCTTAACATGGCTGCCCTAAACAAGCACAAGGTTCACTCACAAACCAGTACAAGTACCCCACAAGTGAGAAAAGTCAATAGAATATTCTGAGAGCCAATATAGTTTGTGCTCTAAATCCCCAAAATGAAAATATCTGACCGACACTAGTCTCTCTATATATACAGACAGGTAGACAGTAGCTATTTATTTTCACTATACAAGCTGAACACGCAACCCAGGACCAAAACCAACTATCACTCCTTGCTAAGTTTTATTGCTGTGATTACTATCTCTCTCCCTTCTATAGTGCTGCTAGTCATGCTTTTTGCAGTAATTAAAGTCAAATTTTTGTTTATTTCTATGCATTTTTCTTTAATCACGTTCATATTTTGTAGACTATTAAAAAGACTACAAAAGAAAAAAATTAGAGTATCACAAGGCACTATGGATTTGGAGGCAGTGGGGAGCCTTCTTTCAATTCTCTTCTATCAGCAACAGCTTAAACTAAAGAAAAAGGAAGAGCAGAATCAAGGGAAGAATAAGATTTTCTCAGAAACAAATGCCTAGAAAAAAAGAAAAAACATAGCCTTTGAGAAAAGTGGCAAGACAAAGTGTCACATCAGAGTTTATATCTTTTATGATTAAAACAATTTTGGTGGCTTTATAAATTATAAAATGCTAAAACCACATTATAAAGCTGTTATTTCTCTAAAAAAAAAAGAAACTACAGAATTTGAAAGTAAGATACAGTTTGGTCTAGATTTACTAGCATTCAAGTGGCACATGACATCTTGATAGAGCATCAATACAAAATTCTGAAGTTTTGATTAAATCTGCACTCCATTGGGATGTCTAAGACAGCTTCTTGAAAGGTGAAGGAAGAAGCATACTGAATCAAACCCATATATAAATAAATTAATCTTACTGGAACTGGAAAAAGCCATAGATCCATCTGCCTAGGATACTGGTTTATTTGAAACATCATTTCAGACAAGCAAAGAATGAAACTGTATTATGTAAAGAAAATGTCTTTTTGCCTTAAGCATAGCAAAAATGTCTTCCAGGTTGAATTATGGATGCATGCCATGTTTGCGAGGCAAAGGCATAAAGCTGGATCACACCTGATTCAGCAGAAGACTTCAGCAAATACTTAAATTACTGATTGTAAGAGAACTTAAGCATTTGCTTACAAACTTAACAAAATCAGTCAGTTCTCAAGAGGAAGAATCAGTATACAAGAAACAGGTCAAGAAAATACGGTCAAGAGATTCCTCCTCCCACTTTCAGTCTTCCTACAGGACACAAGATAGAACCTGGTTTTCAAATTCCCAGACTTCAAAGAACAAAGTTTGGCTAGAGTCATGAGACTCTCCTTTCAATGTCCCAGCTCTATACCACATACCTAACTGACAGAGTAAAAGTAGAAGATGGAAGAAATGGTATCTCAGGACATAGCACTAAGTGAAAGCCTTGTGGTAGGACAAACAAGTATTCCCACATCATAGGCTGAGAAATACGCCCAGAGACAAAGCTACAAAACAAAGGGAACTCAAGTTCCCAGAGCAAAGGCCTGGGGCATTAGACATGCTATAGCTTCAGAAATCTCAATGAACACTAATTAGGTATGTACATCTGAAAAAACAGCCACACAGAAACATTTCCAAGTTTAACACACACGGACCGAGGCCATACAAGGTAGTAATTATCTAAATTAACAGGGATTTGTACAGTAAAATAAAGTTATTTCAGAATGCTTTCTTACAATGTTTTTTTCAGAATGAAAACAAAAACATTGTCTTTTAGAGACAGTTTTAAAATACAGTAGATATAGGAATAACAAACACTTTCCTGCCCTCATCAATTTAAAGAAAAAAGCATGGATGACTAAAGTACAAGGGAAAAAAAAATTATAGTAAACTGAGATAGTATTATATGCTGGTATAACATAACAATTTGAAAGGTTGGCCTTAGTTCTAAATAAGCGTGCTTCAAAAACAAGTATGTTACAACAGCTTAATCTATCCAAGGTCAATGACAAGTTTGTGAGGGTCTTCCACGATCAGAAGGGGCATTGCTATGGTCCAGCAAATTAACAACACTTTGGTAACATTCGAGCAGGGCAGCATTTTTGGGCTCACTTTTCTATCAAGATGCAGAAAAGTACGGCTCATCAAGCCGCCTTGATGAGCTCGCATATATGTCAGCAGGACAAGACCTCACTATGACTATGTTCAGTCAGAATACTAGAGAAGTCACATTACAGATACAACTGTGAGTCTTTCTGTTAACACGTATCAAGTTTCTGAGGCCCAGAGCAACAGCCCATCCTAACTCAGCATCGACAATGCACACCACACTGATGGGTGCAGAAGAGGTCCATCTAGCAGTACACAGGCAAAACAACTGTCCTGAAAGGCTGTACTGAAATCCAATGCTTCTACAGACACTGGTGCACATCAACATCTCTGACATTGCACTGGCAGGAATGCAGCAGATGGTTTCACAAATAGGTTATGAGAGTTCACACAGGCTCTGAGAGTTGAGGGATGTCTTCTGAGCAGACTGATTGACCAGCCCCTTCACCACACAGCCCAGTCAGAGCTCTGTCTCCCAGGACACGATCAGATTGCTTCAGTCCTGAGTAACCTCACTGCTTTTCAACTGAACAAACTTGCCTGGGAGACTTGTTCACATTATTTGGTGCTCTCTGCATGAAATACTGCTTCCTGACATCTGCTCTGAATTGGTGGATCCTTAACTTCCATTAATTCATCCCTGTAGCCATCCTCCCACCCTCCCCTTCAGGGCTAAATTGCAAACAATAATCTGACAGAGATGAATGTATCTCTTAAGGTTTTCTATCCAGACATCCGCTATGTTTACTTTCTTGTTTGTTTTCCTTTCCACAGACAATTCCAAGACTGCAGAGTCTGGGCTTCTGGTGCTTTTTTTTTTGTTGGGTTTTTTGGGTAACTTGCCTTCACAGCTCATCCAATTCTCACACTGGTATCCATTCACACTATCTAGTGGATTTATGCTACATAATTTCAAATGTTATAATCTTTCTGCAACTGATGTAATGGTAGCAAATGTAACAGTTTAATCTCTGTTTCTTTTGTTTTTGTAAACCCAGATTTTCTTCCAGTTACGCACTAGGTTTTTAAATACTATGACAATGCTTGCCTGCATTTGTTAGTTTGTACTCACTGTTATGCCAGTGGCAACTGGAACACCCTCAAAGAGCCAATTCAAGCTTCATCCTACAAGGCATCTAGCTGACATCCCCAACAATCCCAAAACATGCATGTTCCTTCACTTGTATCTTCTGATCAAATTGAGAGTTCACTTTATTTTCAGATCTGCATAAAACTTTATTTTCATGGATGATTTCTATAACAATAAATTTTTGGTTATCATTTCCAAGCATAATGGTGGTATTGTCTTGAGAAACTCATAGTGTTGCCAGTGTAAGGCCTGAGCTGCTGTTTTTACCTGAACACATTTATGACATTATCTGTTTTGTTATGAGGCTTGCATATAATACTGCTTTTATGAACAGTCATGATACCATTAATCTTTTGAGTAATATTTTATCATGCTGATGCATTATTCTTTTCCAAAATGACTACAGGATCTCTTAAGTGCAACGTTCTTTATTCTCATTCACTCCCTTTCCACATGACTGTCAGCTGACTAACTGCTTACACATTTTGTTTTGGGGAACATCTAACCAATGCAAAAATAGTCACTTCCTATAAGCTGTGGACAGGGTAGTTTTACAGAAAATACATAGAGTAATATTTATCTTGGAGGTAAAAGATATTCTAGTGAGAAGAGATACTTGTGGATCAGCTGGAGTCCATGAAACTCCCACACATGGATCTGAATCAGTGCATATGATTATGGCTACAGGTATTCTCAAGGTTGTCTGCAACATCCTTAGATGGTCTTAGCATATTCACAGTGCAGCGTAAAAACCCACGAGAATCATTCCTGCCTTGAACTGATAACCAAATGAAAATACAGGTGCCATTTTAGGCAATAAAGGCAAAATTCAGATCTGAAATGGGATGAATGATCTAGCAAGATTATATAAAACACCACTGTCAGCATCATATAAGTAGTCAGAAAAGAAAAGACTCAGAAAAATTCTGAATTTAAGCTATTTGTTGGCTTACTACTTCTCTGAAGAATCAGAAAAGAGGCTTTTGTAAGAAATAATTGATTATTAAATTTGGTCTTGTTCCCATATCTTATTTTTCTATCTTGTGTAATACATGCTAGTAATTTCTTTTCAATTATTTAAAACCCATAAAATATACCAGCATCTCGATGACAGTTACGCTACTATATACTTTTGGTACTCCATATACTAGTCTTCTCAACACTCAAATGTCCAAGAGCATAAATACTAGTTGAAATATAGTTTCCCGTTTTTAACATATGGCACATGTATTAAATTCTTTGTCTTCAAAATAAGTTTAAAGAATTTCTTACCACTGTCTCCAGCATCATTTACAAACCATCATTTCTGAAAACTCTAGATCTATGTAGTACCTACCCAAGAAAATCTGCAAGATACCAATGCTATCAAAAAACCAGATTCTTCCTCATAGAAGCTTGTAGAATTCCATACTGCAAAAGCTATTTGGAGAACCAAAGCTACTGTGCAAAGAGGGATCAACTACATCAGGTCTAATAAAAGTATTTCCTTCTATTAAACTGTTTCGCTTCTACTTGTAAACCATAATTACTATCGTATTACTACTAATTGTTATTGAATGTATATAGTTGATTCAAAAGGTAATACCTTACTTGCAAATTTAGTGTGTACTTTATCATATTATTTCATTAAAAAGCAACATTCTGCATTTATTCAGCATAACACACAACACATTTTCAAGTATCATTTTCACTCAAAATGGAAGATGTTCAGCCAGCTGACACTTGTACTGACTATAGTTTCCCCAAATTGCCTGACAAATATTCAAGTCCTTCACTAAGTAGAGGTTCTTCTCTTGAATTTAGCTATATTTCTTGGAAGCACTGAAATAAACAAATCCTTGCACAAGGCCAAACATCAAGTCAACAACACAGGTAGTAGGACTAGATCCGTAGGTCTCCAGAAGCTCAGTGCTCCAACTACAAAAAATGTTGTTTTCATAGATGGCAAGTACTAATCAAAAGTTTTACCTAAAACAGGGAATATTAGCCCACAGGTACCTACCATGTATTCCCAGTACCATGCACCATAAGGTGGATGGTATTGGGAGAATGGTATTGAGGTGGTTCTGGTAAAATAAAGCAAAGCCCTCCAAGACCGCTAGATTTAGGCTGCAACACTCTGTAAATGTCTTTAATTTACACAAATCTAGGGAAAGGGAAATCTTAAGTCATCTGAGACCATGGAAGTATTGATCTCACTTTGTGTTAAAGAGACCCAGAGATTTTAAAAACTAATAAAAATCTAGTAATAAAACTGAACTGGGTGAAAATTATCTACAGTAGACACTGAAAATAAATTAATAATACACTTACACCTTTGATAATCCAATGTCAAAAGTTTGCCTTTAAATCTGTTGCTGTAAAAATGTTATCTATATATATGTGTGTGTGCGTGTGTATATATACACTCACATACACAAATATGGGTGTGTGTATACATAAATACGTCTTATTCACTCAGATATATTTTTTTCTTTTCTGGTAGAACTATGGGGTTTGTATTTCATTCCCTTAACTTGCTGTTTTCAGCTTTAAACATGTCCTCCTGTGGGAGGAATGAGCAACTCAACCACTGGTGCAGTGGTTTTTGACAGCTAGGTATCTGACTTAATAATCATCTTACAGAACCATGGAATAGTTTAGGTTGGAAGGGACCTTTAAAGGTCATCCAGTCCAACTATAAACTTGATGTGTTCTTTTTCCAATATAATCACGTTTTGCAACTAGTTCCAAATACTGCAAGACCTAGCAAGAATCCTCAACAAGTATTTGCTGAGAAGTCAAAAAAGATCATTGCCTTTTCAGGGAAATATAAATGTGTAAGAGTTAACACGTTTCACTGCCTTACTATGCGTGAAGTCAGCAATTTTTCTATAGTGTGTTAATGCTTTACTTAAAAAAAATTAGGAAAAAGCACATGTGAAATCTTATTCTTAATTAGTTGATACAGCTTTTGTAGTCTCAACTTCAAATACATGTGCATCAACAGCAAGAAGGGAGACAAATAATATGCTTACCTTTTCTTCACATTTCCTGTGGCAGGCATACTTGCAAACTAAAACAAAAGCAAATAAAATATATGAGCAAAATAGTGGGTGGATTCTCCCCTCCATTTCTTTAGATCAGCTTACTACTAGAGATCTGGCCAGGTTTAAGTCTGTATACATAAAAGTATTTACCTACTTCAAAACAAAACAAAAAACCCTAAAAATCAATGCATTTAGTTTTTACTCACTGCAGAGATATTAGTTAATTACAGCAATATTATCAGATTTGTGCCTTCCATCAGCTTATGACAACGCATGCCTGGTTAAACTTCATGGGCTGATTATCTTGATGCCTATGTTTCCAGCTTCACTTGCACCAGAAGTGTTACCATCTGAATAACACACATAGTAAGATCAAATTGGTCCCAATGTAATTTGTGAATCTTAGTCACATCAGCAGTTCCAGAGATCTAAGAAAAGCAGGGTGACTTCAAACTCACAAGAGACCATGACAGTTCAGACTTTAAGTTCCGATTGTGAAATACAGTTTGCACAGTGTTGCAAACATTGCTTCCAACAGGTAAGCACTTGATTTCTTTTAAATTCCTGTTGACCTAAGAGCAGGAAAAGATTAATTGTATTAACAAGTTCAGATTCAGAAAACAGCACTTAAAAAGTAATCAGATGCAACAGCATAATAGCTATGATCTGTCACAGGCTGGTTTTAAAATATTTTCCTTCTTTACTATGAAATTTGCTTTATTTCCATGCAATGTCTATTCTTTGGGTTACTGTGAGCTTAATTGTATTTTAAATTCAGGAAAAATTCAATCTCCAAGATCAGTAAGCCACAGAATACCAGAGAGGTTTAGGCTCAAAGATTAACTGGGGCCTAACCTTAGACCAATGAAGCCAAAAGCCATGCTCATTTTTCAGTGCTTCTACCAAGAGAAAAATATTCTACAGCCTGACCCAAAAGAAAAGATGCAACTACCAAGATGTAAGGCGAGCAAATACATGATTATGCCCATTTCAGATTCAAGTGAAATGAAAATTAATTAATGGAAAACACTCATGCTCCAATCACTTCTCAGCAGAAAAAAAAAAAAAAAAAAAAAAAAAAAAGAGTGAGGCTTACTGACCCATTTTGTTATGCAATCTTGCAGGGGCTATGCTCACTTATTTTCCCTAGCTATAAGTTAGGAATGAGTTCTTTCATGAGTGCTTCACAGGATCAAGATTCTTTATTCTAAAAATTTACTAGTGTTCACACAAAATATACTGCTCGAACTATTAGCATTGATAACAATCAATAACCACATACTGCTTACAAATGCTATCAACCTCAAAGCAAATTGAAGATTGTTTTAAATCCATGGGGAAAAACTTCATTTTCTTTTGTGACAGCAATAAGGGATGCCTCAATTCATTACGTGATGTCATGCACCAAAACCACGTATTTAGTAGAATTCATATTTTAAATCAGCATGATTAGCTTTGACACTGCAAAAGGCTAACAGATGCTCTAAAAATATGCATACATACTATCTCTTTCTTCTATAACCTACTTGGAGACCTCCTGCAAAATGGTGAAGGTGAAACAAAACCAAAACAAAACAAAAAACAAACCAAACAAAAACAAACAAAAAAAAGATACATACACAATCACAAAAACAGTAAAACTGCCAGGAAGCCCTGATATTACAGACAAGGTTCTCATCTTCTTTATTGATTCTTAAGCCTAGATTTCTAGGGGGCAAGATGAAATAAAAAACAAAAATAGATTTCATTCTAAGACAACTTCCATGATTTTCCTACTGGCTCATGCAAAACCAAATCATAAAAATCACCAATAATACACTAAATCTTAAGAGTAAATGCAGTCATTGAGGTTTTTCAGTTTCCATATAAACGAAAAGTCAGAGTTTGCTGCTCCTGTGTAACACAACACTACTGTCTTTGCTGGAAAGAAACCACTGAAGGTAATTCTGCCCCTCTACTGTGCTCTTAAGAGACTCCACCTGGAGAACTGCATCCAGCTCTGGAGCCCCCAACATAAGAAGGATGTGGACCAGTTGGAGAGGGTTCAGAGGAAGGCCACGAAGATGATCAGAGGGCTGGAGCACCTCTCCTATGAGGAGAAGCTGAGAGAGTTGGGACTGTTCAGCCTGGAGAAGAGGAGACTCCGGCGAGACCTTATAGTGGTGGCCCTCCAGTACCTAAATGGGGCTTATAAGAAAGACAGGGAGAAACCCTTCAGGAGGGCCTGTTGTGATAGGACTAGGGGTAATGGTTTTAAAATAGAGGGGGGTAGATTTAGATTGGACATTAGGAAGAAATTTTTCACAATGAGAGTTGTGGAACACTGGAACAGGTTTCCCAGAGAGGTGGTGAAGGCCCCATCCCTGGAAACATTCAAGGCCAGGTTGGATGAGGCTCTGAGCAACCTGATCTGGTTGGAGATGTCCCTGCTCCTTGCAGGGGAGTTCGACAAGACAACCTTTAAAGGTCCCTTCCAATCCAAAGTATTCTGTGACTCTAAGTCAGATGTGAGTTTACCCTGGATAGCAACAAGACTGAGTCTTGCAGCAGCATCCCATTCAAACTCATAAACAACATAGAAAATACAGCATATGAACTCTATACATAATTAAAGGCAGAACATGTTACAAACAAAACATTGCTATATTTATGACATTAAAAAAAAACCCCAAAAACTGAAGCATCAAGACGTAATTACCCAAATAAACATCTGGCACCGCTCTCCGACTAAGAGAAACAGTGTATTTTTTCAGGTATTTAAATCTATAACATTCTGAGGATAGAGATCTGATTCATTCATGAAGACAGCGTGAAGCAATTCTTCAGCATCCAGAAATACCCTATTCATATCCAAATCTAGCACTTCCATGTGTTAGGCTGACTTAAGCCATTACCTTCCCTCCTTCACTAATAAAGCTGATTTTGATAATAAAACTGGATAGAAATAAGCACTCTGAAATGAGAGCACTGACTGTCCAGATGCTGGGAGTAAAGAAAGCATTCCTTTGTGTTCGAGGCAGAAAGGATATTCTCCCTCTTCTGTCTTGGGTGAACATCAAAGTGCCCTTTGCATATGTTGCTCCTAAAAGGCACACCAGCTACATCCCAACAAAAGAAATGGATCCCAAAGCATAAACATATCTAAACACCAATTCTCTTTTCTTGATAGGTCAGAATTTCACTAGTAGACCAAATCTCTGCCCAGAACAACAAAACATAAAATTTCTGAGCCCATTTTGACAGACTATTCTTGGCATTTACCAGATGCTCAAGTGTTGAAAGCATTTTGCATAATCTACGTATGTCCCACTGAGGTACAGCAAGCATCACAAGTTTTCATTTGCTGGTAAGGTAGTATTTTTATGTATCTAAAGAGCTATATAAGTATGTGTGTATATAAACTTTTATAAATATATATACATGTGTGAACATATGTACACAAATATATACATGCATATGTCCACATATTCACACACTCCAAAATCCTTAAAATTCATGTTTGTAGAAAACAATCATTTGCTTAAACCAATTAAATTTTTTTTAAAAGTCTGTTAGCATAGAACATGGCTCAGGAATTAACAACTGATTGGAAGAAAGTATACCTTGGATCACTAACCTGCAGCCAATTATCAATCTCTAGATGATCATACCTATCAACAATTTTATTGTTAGTGTGGCAGAGTCATAAGAATAAACTTTGAGGTTGTTTTTAAAGTAGAGAGTTAAGTCAGAGTACTTTTAAACTAATTTGTCTCTCTATTTTATTGTCTCCTCTATTTCCCACACCCTCCATTTCTCCAAAAGGGAGGAAAATAAATAGAGGAAAAAATATATATACACACACATTATTAAAAAAAAAAGTATCAGCAGCATTTGAAAGAAAGGGAGGTATCAAGAAAATACCATTAATTGGGTATGAGGAAGCATGCAGGCACACAGAGCGAATGGAATAAGGGCCATGCTGCAACAGTCACAACTCTCCAAGTATCTGAGCATAGAAGAGTTAGTGGAGAGAAGCATCATTGCTTTTCCAGGTACATCCTATTACAATGCAATTCATGTCATTTTCTCCACTATAGTTGCTAACTTCATGAACAGTGACAGATCCCTTCAGCAACACTAGCAAATAAATCACTCACTCATAGAGGAAAACCAATTTACTTGATATTTCATCACTTAGAATTCATCTTGCCACAGCTAAGACTACTTCACAGAACTATCCTGCCTAGATGGTTGCACCCCCTCAGCCCAAGGCAGAGACAAACTACATCAGTCATTAGATTGCCAGAAAGACTGAATCACACTTCAGTATGTCAGTTGTTTTTACAAACAGTAGAAAGGTGCACTTTCAGAAAACTTCTAATGCCAAAAAAGCAGTATTATACCAAAATCGAGCAACCCATGTCTTTTCAGTGTGTTAAACATGCACTGCAAAAACATGTGAACAACTAACCATACTCACTATACATCAATTGTTAAGGAAAATACATGCAACTTACAGTTAAAAGATCTCAAGAAGCATCTTCTACCAAATGTTGGCATTCTTCAGGCAACGCTTACAAGCGAAATAGCACTCAGCGCTTTTCAGGACTACAGCCCAAGTGTCTTCGAATTTTAAAATGTGTCTGAAACAGTCTGGAGAACTTAATGTCACACTCAGCAAGGCTACTTCAGTTCTTCAACTGAACAGCTGAATGTCTGCATCCCACACATCAGCTCTCTCAAATACCAGACTTTCCAAATTTGTGTTTAAAGATTCTGGCATCAGTTCCAAGAACAACTGTCCCAAGTTGGCTGGCAATGAAATGGAGACCAAGTCATATTTAGTCAATTTACTCTGCTTCAAAACAGTGTCTAAACAATAGCTCTGAGAATCCATTTTTTTAAAGGAGGAGAAAGGGGAAAAGAAAAAAAAAAAAAAGGAAAAAAAATACATTCCTCTGCATGAAAATGGACACATGTTAACTCCTGCAAGTTAATAATACTGCTGCCAGGGTAAAGACAGAAGGATAAGCACAGTGAATCATATTCCTCAGACTTAGGCTCCAAAATTTTTAAGAAATAACGTTCTACTTCTTAGATTCATGCATGCAAGATTCTCTCTGAACACCAATAGCAACGTATTCACAAAGTAAGAGAATACTTTTGTAAACTAACCACAAAATTACTTAAGTTTTTCTCTGTGCAGTAAGGGCTACTCACCGTCACATTTTAGCATCTAATGGACATATGGCATGGCAATACATTCTATATATTCCATACAAACCATTCTGTCACACTGTACATGCAGTGAATA
>JAAGAY010122815.1:486-27154 GCA_011801015.1 Ardeotis arabs
ATCCGGGTCCCTCCCCGCCGCCGGGCAGTGCGGGCGGCGCGAGCCTCGGCGGGACGGCGGCGGGTGAGTGCGGGGCGGCCGCGGGGCGGCGGGAGCCCCCTGGGGGGCCGGAGGACCGGACACCCCCTCCCCGTGCACCGCTCGGTGGGGCAGGGCCCCCTCCTCCGGCCCTCCTGCGGGGCGGGGAGCGCTCCCCGTGCGGTGCTCTGCGGGGCAGGGCCCCTCTGTCAGCGCCCCTGCGGGGCCGGGCCCCTCCCCGTGCACCGCTCTGTGGGGCAGGACCCCTTCTTCAGCAGGGGCAGGGCCCTTCTGCCTGTGCCCCGCTCTGTGGGGCAGGGGCCCACCTTGTGCATTGGTCTGTGGGGCAGGGCCCCTCCTCTGACCCCCCTGTGGGGCAGGGCCCCTCCTTGTGCGCTGGTCTGTGGGGCAGGGTCCCTCCTCTGACCCCCCTGTGGGGCAGGGCCCCTCCTTATGCACTGGTCTGTGGGGCAGGGTCCTTCCTCTGACCCCCCCGTGGGGCAGGGTCCCTCCTCTGACCCCCCCGTGGGGCAGGGGCCCACCTTGTGCATTGGTCTGTGGGGCAGGGCCCCTCCTGTGACCCCCCCGTGGGGCAGGACCCCTCCTTGTGCACTGGTCTGTGGGGCAGGGTCCCTCCTCTGACCCCCCTGTGGGGCAGGGCCCCTCCTTGTGCACTGCTTTATGGGGTAAAGACCCTCCTCTGACCCCCCCGTGGGGCAGGACCCCTCCTTGTGCACTGGTCTGTGGGGCAGGGTCCTTCCTCTGACCCCCCCGTGGGGCAGGGCCCCTCCTTGTGCGCTGCTTTATGGGGCAGGGCCCCTCCTCTGACCCCCCTGTGGGGCAGGGCCCCTCCTTGTGCGCTGGTCTGTGGGGCAGGGTCCCTCCTCTGACCCCCCTGTGGGGCAGGGCCCCTCCTTATGCACTGGTCTGTGGGGCAGGGTCCCTCCTCTGACCCCCCTGTGGGACAGAGCCCCTCTTTGTGCGCTGCTCTATGGGGCAGAGACCCCCACAGGGATATGGGGCCACCCTCAACCGTGCCCTGCAGGACAAGGCCTGTCCGTGCTGCTCGGCGTCCCCTGGGTCACCCTATTCCCAGTAGCCACTGGTTTGGAATCAGACACGTCCCCTCTCTTTCCTGGATGCTGCGGGTTTCTTCAGCTTAAAAAAAAAAAAAAATCCCACCCAGAAATGGGAAAAGCTGCTTTTTCGGAGTTTTACGGGGCTGCTGTTCCTGCCGTACGGGCACGTACGGAGCCCTCCCAGCGTCCGCCGCTTCGCCCGTGTTGGCAGGGGACGCGCGTGGGTCCCACGGGACTGAAAACTGACAGCTAAAAACGCACCTCCTGGGGTTTTGTTGGTTGGTTTTTTTTTTTGTCTAGTTTAGCCTGTCTTTGTTTAGCTTGAGCGCGCGGAGGAGAGCATCTCCGTGGGTCCGGTCACCCTGCGCACCTCCGAGCGGTGCCAGATCCATCGGATGTGCCAGCGTGCGTGTCCGCGGATGATTTCCCCCCTGCCTTGCACACCTTTGGCAGGAGGTTGGGATGACATCTTGCTCTGGCACGCTCCTCTCCTTTGATCTCAAGTTTCCTGCCATGTATAACGTGTTCGGCAACACGCGAACCCGGCTCCGCAGCTGTCGGGGAGGGCGATGTGGGTGCCTCCTCACCCCGCTTTTCCTGCCGACAGCTCCCAGCTTTTCTTTGTCTCGGCTGCCGGCAGGACGGGCTCTCGAAGCCCAGGGATGCTCGGAACGGAGCAAAGACGAGCACAAAAAAAAAAACCACTCCGTCCCTTTGTTTCCAGCACGGGTTCAGCTGATTTTATGCGGCGTTTCACGTGCAGATAAACCAACTACTCACATGTTCTCTTTTTAATTTTTTTTTGGGTTATTTTGAGGTGATGTAGTTTGCAGGGAACATTACCCAGCTGCAGGCTGTGCTGGAAGGATGCGACAGCTTCCTAGAAACGGGAGGAATTAGCCAGAAGCGTAACTGGAGCATCTCGTGGTTGTCCTCCCGTGTCCTCCTCGCCTCTCCTCCGGTGAGCAGGGCCGTGAGCTCTCGGCATCACGCGCCAAAATCCGCGTTCACCACCCCTTCTCCTTGCTCACAGGGGGAGAAGTTCGACCCCGATTTGCACAACCCACTGCCGACAGCGGCTTTGGGGCTGGCGAGGACGGAGGAAGGGGAACGAAACGCAGGGCTGGGTTCAGACCCGACTACCTTGACGGCTGAAATCAGCCTTTTTTTTTTTTTTATCCTTAACTTGCAAGAAAGCAAAATACAAGTTTTAACATTATTAGTGTTATTTTTTAGATTCCTCTTGTTGTTTCCGTGCCGTGGGCGTTTGGTTTGATAGCGAGACCGTAGCCTGAGTCCATATTCACGCTTCTTTTTTGATGGTGGGTGTAAACAGAGCTACCTTGAGCGTGTCGAACAGCCCTTGAGTAAACCAGGTTATTTGCTCTATTACTTTATTCAGACAGGTTCGATGCTCCAGCTGATGCATCTAGAGTGCTGTGCCATCTGGAGCAAAAATTAAATACAAATTTGGCCCTCGGCCCGGAAAAAAAAAATAACGAGGCTTTGCCTTCAGTAACTGACGGCAGAAGAATATGGCCCCTGACAGAAGAAATGCTCGGGGGCAGCGTGGAAGGAACCCAAAATGCACTAATTGAGGTATTTAAAAAAGAAAAGGGGAAAAAAAAAAAAAAAAAAGGAAGGAAAAGAAATCCTTCCGGCCCTGCGTGCCGAAAGCAGCCAGGAGGGATGGTGTGATCCAGTTACCGAGTCGTAGGGCTGATGCCTAAGGGTGAAGGTCCTGGTCCTGAGTGGGTGGTGAGGCTGCTGGAGCTGAGGGTGGTGATGACCTCCTGGGTCTCCTGGTCTTGCTGTCGAAGGAAATCCCCTCTGCAGTCCACCTGACCACCAGCTCAGCTCAGGTTTTCTTATTTTGTCCTCTTCCTAGCCCGGTAAAAGTCTATGCCAAGGCTTGCCCGCTGGCCAGGACCTTTCTTCTCATCTCTATCTGCATTGGGTCACTCTAGGTCTGCTTGTTGGGTCACTGGTGGTGGTGTTTGGTCTGAGGCTGTCTCAGATCTGGGGGGACAAGCCGTGGTGGTGGGTAAGCCCTGGTGGCACTTCTTGCTTGTACAGCTTGGGCTCTGGTCGGCTTGCCTCCAAGCTCAACTGGAGAGACCTGTTGTGTTGGACGAGCTGTGAAGGACACCTTGGTCAACGTGCTGTGGATGTTGTGGGATCTGCTGGACCTTCTAATAAGCAGGAGCGCTTGTGTGAATGGGAAATGAGATGATGATCGCTGTTTGCTAGCGCTGTTCTTGGCCAGAGGATGGTCCTGGCCGTGTCCTGAGGAAGAGGCAGGTGATGAGGAGGAGGAGGCTGAGGGTTACGTGGCAAGGAAGCAGCAGAGCTGCTCCTGAGATGTCTCCAGATGGCAAGACTAAACTGAGCCTGGAGGTTTTACCCAAGAAGGACTGATGTTTCCAGCTGATCTCCTGGGCTAAATGATATGTGGGATGATACAAGGACAACCAGCTTTTGCTAGGAGGGCTTTTGTCCTCATGGACCACCTCTCCTCACGTTCCCTCTTGGGTCACCCCTCCCAGCAGCCCAGCTGTCACCTCCGCATTGGCCATATGGCAGAAGACGTGTTGTGAGTGATTAGCTTGCAGCCGTAAAACACCACCTGGATGTTGAAAAGGAGGAGAGAGGCACGGCTCGGTACGCTCGTCTCCTCCTGCTCCCACCACCGTGACCTGAAACGCTTCGGTGATAGGATGGCAGGGTTTGGCACAGCTGAGACAAAGTCCTCTCCCACCGGGTCGAACTCCTGCTTATCTCACCCAGCTGCACAGTAAACTCAGGCAACCCCGTCCCGTGGGCCAGGTTAGGAGGTGAAGATCCTTCTGGTGGTCTTCAACCACCTTGGAACCGTTGGTGTCAAAGCCTGGAGGCTGATTTTGGGATTTGAAACTTCTCTTGATCTTTGAGTGCGTGATTCTCGACTGTGGCTGGTGTCGCTGAGCCGGGTTTCTGTTTATTTTTGTTGCCTGCGATCGTTCATCATAAAGCCGATTGTTGTTGACATAAGATAACATCAGCCTTGCACGGACTTCCCTCCCCTGGCCCTTTGTAGCGTCGCAGCCCCGAAGCCGCTCAGACTTTGCGTCGGGAGCGGCCGTCCTGCCCGCATCCCCGCCCTGACTCACTTCTTTGAAATGACATCAGCGATGATGCGATGAGGGGCTTATCTACAAGCGAGCTCATCCGTTGCCTGCCTGACCCCGGTGGTGCCTCTTGCTTGGTTGAGAAATGCAGGTGACCTCGAGGAGAAGAGGCGAAACCCCCACGGCGTCACGACAGTGACGAGCAGAGGTAAGCTGCTCCGTTTCCAGATGCTTTTCCCTCCCCGGAGCGACGACACGGGCCGTCCATGTCGGTTTTTTTCTACCTGTATGGCACATTTAATTTCCATCAAAGCAAAAAAAAAAAAGAAGCGTAGAGTTCCAACCACGCGCCGAGGGCTCCTGTGTCCTGTTAATGAGCTGATTACGGTGCCAGAGGCACGTCGAGGGGAAGAAAAGAGCAGCCGTCCAAGGCGCCTCGAAAGGACGCCAGAAATAGCGTCGGCGGTGAGGACGAAGCGGCTGTGAAGCCTCCAAGGTAAGGATGAGCGGTGGCAGGAGAGCAGAAGACACGCTTGGGGAGGATGGACAACCCTGCTGCTCCCAGAGAAGGAAAAAACCTCAACGCCGACGCGTGGACGGGCGGGAAGGAGCCGGGTGCCAGAGCCCACGGACCAAATTAGCTGCGAGCAGCTGCCTCGGCGTAGCCAAAGGCTGCGAGGTCTCGGGTTGCTCCGACTCCGGAGCTAAAACTGGATCGGCCTTCGGAAAAAACGGGCGAGATGCCGAGGAGCAGGAGGAGGAGCGAGGGCCGGGCTGTGGGAAGCCCAGCCAGGGAAGTCCTTCAGCCGCTTGCTTTTTGTTCCTCAGCTCCGGAGCTGCGAATGTGAGAAGCAAGCAGGAATAACTTCTCCTGATTTATTTTTTTTTATCCCCGTGGAGGATTAATCTCGCGGCTAACACAGCTTTTAACTTGCAAAGCGCCTTAGAGGAAACCGCACTAGGGGTGTTTTTGCAAGAGAGAAACTGAAACTGCTGAGCGGGGCGAGCAGCCACCCTCCCGATTTCAGCCGTCAGCTGGCTCGGGGCCGTTATCGCTCTCCCTGCCCGGAAATACCGGGGAGTTTCCCAGCTTCTTGGTTTAGAGGAGTATTTAGGGGAAAACATAAGAGCTCCGGGGCCGTGCAGATTCCCATCCTGGGAATCCACAAGCGCGGAGGCAGGAGGTTTCGGCTCTCCGGTCAGACCGTTTGAAGCCAGGAGGATCAGCCCAGCAGGTAAGAAGATGAGTGCAGCCAAATTATCCATCAAAAATCGAGCGGGAGGGAGCGCAGCCTCCCATCTGACGCCTTCCAACTAAACTAAATTCATCCCAGCGTCGTGCCTCCCCCCCCGACCGGGCTCTCCGTCCTTGCAGCCTGCATGAAATTAAATCGCCGGCATACCGTAAGGATCAAATTAAACTTCTCTCCACGCAGCGCTCGGTCGCGAGCAGGCAAATATTTTGCGGTGCTTTACAGACTCGAGTTTTTCTATTGTTCTCTACAAAAACCCGTCGCCAGGCTGGGCTTCCCCCAGAGCGATTTCCTGCCTCGTTGGTTATTAACGCAGCTGCGGGGTTGTGGTTTGGTTTTTTTTCCTTGCTTTTTAGCTGAGAAGTGCCGGATTAAGACCCAGCATCTCGCTCTTTTGGTGTCTGAAATAAAAGCTGAGGCTTTTGGAGCCTCTGTGACGGCGGTGGCCGTCCAAAGCGGGACGGGCTTGCGCAGCGTTGGGTGGTTTTGTGGCTCATCTGGCTGCAGCCCATCCGCTGGCGCTTGCGTAGGTCGGCTGTCTGTCAGCTGAGCCCTCCACCGCCGTTTCGCTTTGCCTCCATCCCCCAAAAAAAAAAAAAAAAAAAAAACAACCAACCCACATTGCGCTGAGCATCACTGGGGGCGGCGCTTTGGGAGGAAAAGCTGGAAAAATGGATCTTTTCCTCGGCTGCGGCTTTGCCTGGGGGATGCTGAGTTGTCGTGTGCTCCTGACTGCCCTCGGAGCTTCCACCTTGCGTCTTCCACTCGTGCATCTCCCGCAGCATCTTCCTCCTCACATCTCCCACAGCATCTTCCTCCTCGCATCTTCCTCCTCACATCTTCTGTTGGTCGGGGTGGTGGCGGCGAAGGGCTGGGATGTGTTGCAGCTGGCTGAGAGGGCCGGGGCTGGAGATGAGCCCGACGCCGGGTGGTTTCTTCCAGTCTGGAAGAGCCTTGGATGCTAAAGCTGGGAGTGGGAGCGTTGCAGGGAGTTAGGAGTTGGGCTGCGTGGGGATGGCGAGTGTTTTCCCAAAGCCAAGAGAATTTTTCTGTGCCTAAGGAGAATAAAAAAAAAATGATACCCTATTAAGAGGGGCTGGAGAAGAGGGATCCCACTGCTGTCCCATCAAGCATCTCTGAAAGGAGCGTTTTTAAGAGAAGCCCTGATGAGACTGAGTCCTGGTTTAGACTGAGGTTGAAACAGAATTTAAGAGGAAAGAAATAAGCGCTAACAAAAGTTAACTTTCTTTTGTTAGAAAACTTTTATTCCTAACAAAAGTAGCTTTTCCTCACGGAAGGATCACCCAAATCCTTTTTCCCTGAAGCCTCCTGCAGGTTTTGATTTCTTTCAGCTATTTGTGTTTCTCCTAAGAGCCAGAACATAAAACTTAGGAGCGAACTGTTGTTGGTCTCAAAAACCTGGTTGCACATTGCCTGCTTCATCTTCTGCATCCAATAATTTATTCTTTAATAATATAAATGATTCATTGCGAGCACAGCAGCAGGTGCCGGAGCGTTTACAGCAGGATGCCGTGTTCTGGTTTTTCACCCTGATACCGCAGCTGCGCAGATGGAGGCTCCTGCAAAGCTGGGCAAAACTCAAGTTTTGTCTGAATTATCCACTTTGCTGCTTAGAAGTTTGCCCTCTTTTTTCCTTACTATTAAAATAATGTTTTCCTTAGCCAGTGCAAAATAAGTTAGCAGTTTTGGAGTGGGAATTTTTTAGCTGGACCATCATTCCTATAAGAGGAGGATCCCAAAAACGGGTCGTGCAACACCAGTGCGATGTTTGCCTGGGATCCCACCTTTCAGCTGCAGCTGGGCGAGCTGGCTGGGCTCAGCTTGGACACTGGCATCGCTCCAGCCGACCATCCACAGCACTGGGATGGAAATTCCCATTTTCCACCCCAAAACCAGCCCCGGTGAGGTTTTCTCGTCGAGGACTCGGTGTGTGGCAGCCGTCTCCGCAGGCTGTTCTCCGCTTTTGTTTACATCTGGTCAAAAACTTCTTAAATTTACTGGCGAGGGAGTAATTCTAATCCTTTTCAATGAGATCAACGGATTAGTGTCTCAGATGCTTATAAAATTGCGAGGATTAGCCAAGCCTTTTTTTTTTTTTTTTGTCCCCCCTCTTTTCTCTCTCTGCCGCGTGACGTCACCGCCGCGTTTTAAAAGGGAATCTCTGTGCTGTTACTAAGAGCTGAGCCAATTTATAGGAGTCTTTGAGAATCAAAGTGTTTAAAAACAATATCTTCATCCTCTCCCTCGCTCGCTCTGGTTTTTTTTGTGCAATATCAGGGTTGGTTTTTTGTTTTTTTTTTTTCCTTTTTTCCAGCATCTCCCCCCGGCAGCAAACCGCGGTAGCCGTTCAGCAGATACGTCGGGTTTGCGTGGCTCGGCTGCGTTGCGGCACCCGTGCGGGTAAGTAGGGAGCTGACCCGAAAACTTTCTTTGATAGACACTTGCAAAACCACATATTGAGAGGAGCAGATCCTGAAAATGACGTTATTTCACGAGATTTCCCTGTATTGCAAAGGATTTGGGCTCTGCGCGGTCCGTCTCCAGAGGGGAACGTCACTTTTGGGTTGACGGGATGCTCTTGCCCCGGCTGTCGGGAGCGATGGGAGCGGGATGAAACTCCGCGCAACCCGCGTTCCTGCGTCCTCTTAATTATAACCTCCACTTTTACTAGGATGTGATCACCAACCGGGTTGCAAGGAAAACGTGGAGGATGGGTTAGTTCCAACCCCTTTGCTCTGCCTCGTCTTGCAGGGTATTTTTTTAAATGCCTTTTCTCCCGGGTCGATGGCTGCGCGGTCGCTTGACCTGCGTGAGCAAGGCAATCCCACACTGTCGAGTGGTAGGAGCTGCAAGCCAGGAATTTCTGGCCCCGACCCAATATACTTTCAGAGGCAAGCTTTTAAATATATACAAAGACAAGCTCATAATTTCCACTATACTAATGAGGCCGCGGCGTTTTCATTGAAATGTGCCAATAGCCGCCGCGGTGGTATTTTAGCAGCCTTGTACTGTGAATCCAAATGTGATTTAACATGGCAGCCCCCGCCGAGCAGAGGAAAACCGGCTTCTCCTGCTGAATTTCAATGCCGCTTCTTGGCGCCACTACCTGAAAATCCCCGTGGCAGCGGGACCGTTCCTCGCCTTTCGCCTCGACGCGGGTTTTCCCCTCAAATACCGTCGGTTTTGTGCAGATGGGGAAGGGTAGGAATGGATTGAAAGAGGAATAATGATACTTGAGGAGGGGAAAGTCTTGATTTTAAAGATGGATTTTAAGAGATGCGTGGCTGGCTGGCGCGAGGCGGCGATTGAATAATCAGACTCGCTGGAAGTGTCTTTAAATCGTAGTAAAAACCGAAGGCGAAGGCTCCCAGGCATCATGTGCTCTCTTGACCTTTACAGAGACATTCGAGGCAGCCAGCCTTCTCGTTGCTAAGCCGACTCGTTAGTGCCACTCATCTATTTTGCCTTCTAGCAGGCCCTTCAGCACCCAGGAATTTGTAAAAGATCCAACAGCAAACTATTAAACGCCTGAAAGTCGCGTTGGTGGTTTTTAGCTTTGCTGCCCGAGAAGACCCCAAGTAGCCTTGAAGCAGTTGGAAAATATTTAGCGGGTCTTGTTCGGTTGGCTGCAAGAAAAGTGCAGACTTTTAAGTAACTCTCTCAAAAGTTGTTTGGTTTTTTTAAACGAGTCCTGTATGAGCAGCACACTGTGACTTGAGGTTTATTTAGGGCTCAATTTCTGAGAAACTCGTGTAAGAAGCAGTGTCCTTGGGCAAAGGAGGGGTGCAGGCAGGTAATGGTGAAAATTCATGCGTGGCTATTCATCACCTCCTGGTTAGAGACCTCTGTGCTGCAGGTAACCCTGAATTTTAAGGTCCCTTGACTGTCTCCATCCCACTGAGGTAGGGCCAAGACGCTGGGTACCCCGTGGCATCGCCTTTGGTGCTGAGACTCTGCGCCACAGAGAGCGGGGAGATGCGTATGTTTGGTTTCTACATATTTATCTCCATCAGCCACCTCGCTTGGCCGTGCAAGTCTGCCAATTCAAAGTTCAATTTTCCCTTTCCAGCTACGTTTTCAGGGGTTTCTGATCCTTGCAGCCACCTTTTCTTGTGCCAGTCCTGTGGGAGGGAAGCAGTTTGTGTCCTGTATTTGTAGCGCTCCGGGGAAGGTTTTGTTGCTGGACTCTAAAGCATTGCAAAATCCCCTCAATCTCTGTTAGCAGAGCAGAAGGAACGATGAAAAAAAAAAATATTCCCCCAAAACTCAGTACTCAGAGGGAGGGCAGGCTGACTGTGCAGGTCTTTTTTGCTGTAAGTATTGGGAAAAATAGCAAACAGCAGTGACGTGGCATTACTGTAAGTTCCCAGCAGGCTGAGGTTTGGGTTTGTTTGGTTTTCCTGAAGGCTTTTAAATCCTGTCAGCATCTGAAAAGACAAACCTCGCAGAATCGCTGTGGGCTTCGGGGGACGTGACTTTTTTTCCGGTATTCAGACACCAGCTTTCTTGCTCTTCTGTATCCAGCTACCTCTTCTCCTTAATTTTTACCGCAAATAGAAATGGTGTGATTAAAGGGTCCGCGGAGAGCATTCCTGAGGACTGAAATCCAGGATCCGGGAGCAGACGGCAGCGGCATAAAGAGGAATTCTTCCCTCTCTGGCCTCACGCTGCTTTTCCACCGCAAGGCTTTACAGCCATCTGGATCCTCTTTCAGATTATGTCCCCCTGAAAAAAAAAAAAAAAAATTCCATAACCTAGCAACCTTATTTAGTGTAAACGAGAGCATTATGCCTTCCTGCATCTCAAATTGTGCTTGGCTCCTCTTACTGCTTTTATGGGATGGCCGCTAGCAGCTGCGATTCCCATCGCCAGCACAGGGTACCCACCTCCAGGAGGATTTTGTAGGGATTATTGATCCCTGGGTGTTGCACTATTTATTTTTTTTTTTTTCTCTCCCATTCAAGGAGCTTAGGAAACAGAGGGAGAAGGGTTTCAGGAGATCATTGAGTCCATCTGCTTCTCAATATAAAAGAGTGGAGAAGGCTGGTTTGCTTTTGTTCAGCCTGAAGATGACTTGATCAAAGTGAGAGTTTCTTCTAGATGCGATATTTTGGGAGCCCCCGTTGCTTCCACCTGCTCTCGGCGTCGCCACCCAGGAATTTACAAATTTCCCAGAGTGTTTAACACCAAATTCTCTCCTCTGGCTCTTCGATGGTGTAGGCTGAGCGTTTCTTGACCCACTTTTCCCCAGGGAACCCATTAATTGAGGAAAACTCTGCAAATGAGGAAAAGAGACTGTCCACGAAGGGCGCTTTCGGGAGGAAGAGTGAGCGCAGCGGGTCTGGGATGGAGCCATGTGCCATGTGCCAGAAAAGAGGGGGGAAAAAAGGAGCAAAAATCCCCAAGGCCAAAGGGAAGAAATTCAGCAAGTGTTCTTTCTTTGCTGAGAAGCAAACTGAACCGTACTCAGGCAGCTTGTGCGCGCCTTTCAAAGTGAGAAGCTGCCGGCTCCGCTTCAAACCCTTCCGATAAGTGATTCCCATTTCTCGTTCCCGCAATGTGACGGAAGCCCAAGCAGGGCTCTCCTCCAAACTCCGCTTCCCCCCTCCTGCAGATGGGATGAAAAAGCCCTATTGATTTCTCTTTTTTTTTCTGTTTATTTTTGCCTTTTTTCCTGGAATTTGCAAAACCAGCCCTGAGTAAACCTCTAGTTTGCCTTTCCAGCGGGGCTGGGTGATAGCGCTTGACTTTAAACTCGGCGATGGGCGCTGCAGCTGACCTATTTTCTGCACGGTTCTCTGCCAACGGCAGCAAAAACATCTTCACGTTTAAAGGTGCTCTTCTGTATTGAGGTCGTGGGATCGTTTGTCTGTTAAGCCGTCCAGAATCGAAAGCGCTGGCTGAAAATCGCCGTGGTACCGGTTGCGCTACCAGAGATTTGTTTCGTTATAAAGACTTTTCTATTTTTTTTTCCAGTGGCCCGTTGCTTTGTGGCGTTGTCACATCGCTCTGTCCGCGTCCCCCCGCCCAAAGGCGATGGAGAGGGTTAAGGTTTTGTGCTCGGTTGTCGGCCGGCTGGGGAACGCAGCCAAGAAATTTCCTGATTCCAGTTCAAAAAAAAAAGCATCAGATTCGCTCGCGGGGGGAAGGAATCAAAGGTTCAAAGCGGTTCTTGGTTGGAGGTCAGTTTGGTTTCTTAGTTGTCCAGGCACACGACGCCACACAAGACAATCCACCGCCCCTCCCCAAACCTGTGCGGAGCTGAAATGGGTAAAATAAACAATTTTTGTTCCGTTTGACACCCGCAAGTTTCCTCCGTTCCCCACCCACGGCGCGGCATCACCCCGCACGAGCTTTTGCTGGATCTTGGTCCGATTCTGCCCCACGGTGCTCAGGACCACGAGGGACCTGTCAGGATGCTCTCCGTTCCCGCCACGCTCGTTAATCCCGCTAATCAATAACACTGCTCCCGTTCCTCTGCTCGCTGCCGGCTTTTTGCGCTGAAGGAGGTGGGTCCGGCGCTGGACGCGGCCGTACGCATCCCCAGCAAAGGCGACGTGGCCGCGTGGCGTCTCGGCATCTCTCCGGCGACAGCGATGTCGGTGTCGGGGGCCGGCTCTGCAGCTGCTTGCGATTTTTCCCACCGCCACGCCGCAGATCCTCGCGCTGGACCGGCTCCAGAGGTGGAGCTGAAGGAAATTCCTTCCAGCTGCTTGAGGTCAGGGCTTCGCTTTTCTTTTGGGGTTCACAAAGGGGGATTTTTACCTGCAAGTTCAAAGCGGACATCTCTCACTGCTGCTTTTTAAAAAATCTTTTTTTTTTTTTTTTTGTTAAATATTATCCCATAATAACCTTTATGTTGTGGATTTATTGCATGGAAGACTACCTCACTTTGCAATACAACTTGGAGTGTTTCGGAGAGGTCTTGTTGGCTGCTCACAGTTTAACTTTCCACCGAGTTAATAACCGTTTTGGTTCAACCTGGCGAAAACTCTTTGCGGAGTTGCGTAACGCCTTGGAAACTCGACACGCCGTTCGCACCCACTTGAAATCCTTCCCATCGATAAAATCCTTCAAGTTGGAGTTTCGCCACGGCTTCGCGTTTTCTTTTCCCTGGGATTCGTGGTTTCGATTGGGCGAGGGGAACCTGCGTGCGTCTGGATGCGTTGAGTTTTTAAAGATGGGTTGGCTTCACCAGTGGGATGTGGCAGGGACTTGGACCACCGACTCCATCCAGCTCCCCCAGTTAATGGTTCAGGAGGTTCAGACCAGCCTGGGTTTACTTGGAATCCCTGTGGAGGAAGTTGTTTGCCCCGAGAATATGAGTAAATCCCTCAGAAAATGGGTTTTTATTTGCGACAGCAGAGGCAGAAACCACCTCTCCGCCCAGCGCGTGGGCTATATTTAGGTGCGTCGCACAGCACTCGCGTGGCCCCTTTATGCGCTGGTGTTATAAATAAATAATAATAAAATAAATAAAAGAAGCTTCCTTTAATAAGTAAAAGCCAGAGAAGGAGCGCGCGGTTCGAATCCACACGGCAAGACAGCAGGAAGGTAAAAATGTGTGGCTTTCAGCCCATGAATGATGCTGAGGGCATCACCTGCAGCCGACCAGCGGCATCCCTGGTGTCACCCCCCGGCCGCGAGGACCTCCTGCCTCGCTCCCCGCCTCCCTGCCTCAGTTTCCCTGCCTGTAAGAAGGTAATTGCCTCCTTTATTAATCCCTTTGAGATCTCCCGGTGAAAGCTCTGGGTGAGAGGTTGGCCCCGCTTATGAAGCTCATTAAGTGCTTGCTGTAATAATAGGGATTAATTTGGCTAGGTGGCTCATTTAGGCTTGCCCTTACCAGCCCATCTCGTTATCAAAGTTGACGCTGACCTGTAACACCTCACTTCCTGGCTTCTCCATACGCCCTTAACCCTCGCTTGCTTTTTAATTAAAGCTTGTTTTCTTAGTGGCCGGAGAAATGGGAATGTGCTTGGCCTCGCGTTGCCGATTCGCTGGCGGGTGGAACGAAGGAGGAGGCGCGGCGCTCGGGGTGTTCTGCTCTGCGGCGTTGCCACTCTGCCTCTCGCTGCATCCCCGCGTCCAGCCTCATCACGAGGGCACTGCCCTTCCTTTGCAAGCTGTTAAATAAATCTCTTCCAGTTCCCTCTGTGCCCCAGGCTGGGAAAATCAGATTTTCTCTCTTTTGCTTTCATCTAAGGTGGGTTTGTTTGCGATATATCTATATTTCTTTCTTCAGCAAATATATTTCTTCTGTCCTGAGCGCCGCTGGCCAGCACACACCCTTCCCAGCACTCGATGTTTCCCAATCCTCTCCCTGTGTTTTCTTGCTGCGCAGACCCCCGGACCCCGTCGCAGAGACCTTGGGGAAATGGGGCATCAGGTGGGCGCCCGCCCAAATTCCCCACCACGTCAGCTCTGCCACCACGTTTTTTAGGTGGAAGAGCAAGTTGGCATCTTTCCCCCGCAATAACCTCACGCTGCGGAGAGGGTCTCATCCAGCCCCAGCGAAATCCTCCCCTCTGTAAGGTTTCTGCGGTACCGACCCGCTTTCCTCCAGGCAGCTCGTGCCCCTCATACTGGGGGCTGTGGGGACCTGCTGGGGGCGGTGGGTGCCCCGGGAGGGGCATCTGCCTGCACTGAAATGCTTTGGCCAGGGAGAGAGCAACAGGGAGGCTTTTGTTCTGCACTAGAAACTTTTCATCCTTCTTTACAGCTCCTTTTTTATTTCTTTTGGCTGCGCTCTCACAAATCTGAAGCAGATTAAAATATGGTTCCTCCCCTCAACTCCTCTAAAAAAAAAAAAAAACAAACCCAAACCAAAGCTTGGCTGCTTAAAATCATCCGATTTCAGTGAAGTCTTTTAAAGTTAACAGTTTCCTGGATCCTGTGCAGGCTAAGTTATTTTTTCCCCTCACCTCCGTGTTTCTGGCCGTAACGTTTCTCAGCTGCTGCGGCAGGAGGGAGGGAGGAGCAGGGCAGCTCCGGTTTTACACGGGGGTTGGGTGAATCTGGTGTGGGACTCGCTGGACTCACACCATAGGGAACCGCAGGGTTGTCCCTGGTATGGCTGGCAGGTAGGTCACGGCTCCATCGGTGACGTCTTTTGGGGGCAAAATATTAGGGGAGCGGTACCGTTGGAAGAACGGAGCAGGATGCTGCGGATGGGACGGAGCCCCGTTTCTCCCAGCCGTGTTGACTGGGGGCTGCGATGGTTTGTAGCCGCGGCCATGGCCGTGGGGACCGGTGGAAGAGCTGCACGGCTCCGACTGGAGACGACTGTCAGGAGTTTTTTCTGGCTCAGTGGGATTTGCTGAGCTAAACGCAGCCTGAGTCTTCCTTACCTGCCATCTCTGCTGGATCTGCTGCGGCGTCTGCTGGTGGGAGAGCTGAACCAAAGCCCCCGGCTCTTGTAGGAGCAGCATCGCAAGTTAAATGAGTTGGAAAGGAAAGAAAAGCAATAGTCCAGTGCTGGTTGGTTTTGTTGCCTCTTCCCCAAGAGTGGTGTCTCCTTCCTTGCAAAAAATGACCGGAAGCTTTCCCAGACAGAGGATGTTTGGTTTTTCTCTTGGGTGGTTGAGGACCTGGAGCCAGCCAACCTTGGCCAACGCCTCAGCCAACGCCAGTGGCTATCAACACAAGCCCGAGGGCGAGCGGGGACAGCCAGAGCCTCGACCTCCAGCCGGAACATCCTCCGTCACGTGAGCGTGACCAAGGGGAGAACCCCTGAACCGTCTAAAATCCCTTTGACCCAGCCAACAGCGCGGAGATGAAACCCAAACCCAACCCTACGCAACGACGCTGAGCTGCGCATTAACTCTGCCGGAGCTGGGAGGTTTAGGGGCTGGTTTGGCCTTTTTAAGATTTATTTGCAAAGCAAAACAGCTCGGCTGAGCGGAGCAAGCGCCGGTGGAGGAGCGTGAGCTGCCGGGTGGTTGCCGTGCTATAAAATCCCATCCCCACCAGCGCTCGCAGGGGGGTGTGCCGGCTCTGCGAGCCCTTGCAGTGTTTCCACGTCGGCCGGGAGAGTTTCCAAACATGTGTGTCGGTCTCTGGAGGCTTTAATCAAGTCCAGCCTTTACCAGAAATCGCCTCAAAACTTCCAAGGAGCCGAGGAAACCGAAAGCAGCCGGAGCGAGGAAGCTGTCGGGCGGAGATGCTGCTTTTGGCGAGGGGCACGAGGAGGGTGCGGGCGAGGGGCTAGTGCCGGCGAAGCAGCTGGGATGAGAGGTGAGTTGACTCCCTGCGTGGCAGCTGGGGAGCTTTCAACGTATAGAAAAGCAATGTATATGTGATGGGAAGGTGGAGGGGGTTCAGCAAAAAAGAAATGTCAAGGGGGGAAGGAGACGCAGGAGAAAGGACGCTGCTTGGAAAAGGAGCAGACCGTTCGGAGGACGCTTTGGTTTTTGGAGTGTTGCTCCCTGGCACGTTTAGGTTCAGGTCCCGCGGTTCCCCTGCCGTCTTCTCACCTCATGCAAAAACTGGGAGCCGTGCAACTAAGGCGCCGTTGAAAACTCCCTGCTGCGGGGCAAGGGTTTTGTTATCCCTTGGTGATTTTATTTGGGAAACAGGGTTCAGACTTCAGGTACTTTCCCTGCTTGTTGGGAAATGTAATTGTGCGGCCAGCCCTCTCCCGTGGGCAGAAAGCAAAAACAGGGAATATTTTTTAACTTCCTTTCCTACGCTGGGGGTGGGTGAACTTTACGCCTGGCCAGAGACGGTTGGATCGTTCAAGGGTGAATGGCTCGGAGAATGTTTGCAATAGAAAGGAAGAAGAAGAAGAAATAATAAATACCTGCTTTCCAGTTAGAGGCTTTGAGTATTAACGTGGCGTTAGGACAGCGAGGGGCGTTTTACGGTGATACGGAGACACGGGGCTGGTTTTCCACCTGGCTCCCGAAAAACGCTCCGTGAGGGTTGTTGGAAAACATCGGTGCGATAAAACTAAAATCCTGCAAAACTGCTCGTAAACCGCCCGACCCAGATCTCACATGTTAAAAAACAAACCAGCTCTCTTTTATGACCCCTATAATTTCTCGGTGGCGCTGCCATATGGCATGGGAATGTCCTTGTCCTTTCCATCCCGCCTGGGATGCGCTGGGAGCGTGTTGAACCCGCGCCGGTTGGTGTGCGTGCTCGAGGGTTTTGGAGGGGGGGGATTTCTACGGAATGAGGAATTGGGCTCGGAAACCACAGGAGGGGAAGGGAAGGAAAACCTTCCTCGCTGGCTTTCTGACTGCTTTCAGTATTTTGGCCTAATTAATGAGGGGTTTGGGGGGCACTGGATGCAAATCCCCGCTGTCTGTCCAGACTTGAAGGACGATGTGTGTAAGGAAGAGGGGAAAATAACTGGAGGAGAAGCTCACAGCGGGAGGAGGAAAATGCCAGCCCTGGCTGATCTAGCCCTGCTTTGTTTTCAGGATCGCTGAGCTGAGGGCTCAGTTTCGGGCAGGGATGCCTTCGCCCCAGGAGGTGGGGAACGAGAAGACAGCGCTGCTGCCTGCCCTCTCTTTCCCCTCTCCTTCCTTTCAAGGGGTTGTTGGTCTCCTCCAAAGGACATCCCGAGCTGCCGAAGCATCCTGACATCCATGTGTTTTCTCCCTGTCTCCGCAGCCTACCCATGAGCTCGGACTTCCAGCATTACAGTTTCAGGATGCCGAACATTGGGTTCCAGAACCTGCCTCTCAACATATACATCGTGGTTTTCGGCACAGCCATCTTCGTCTTCATCCTCAGTTTGCTTTTCTGTTGCTACTTGATCAGGTAAGGGAATTTTCCCTGGCTCCCCAGACAGAGCCCATCACCCATCCCAAAACAAGGGTGGCATCACCCTGTCCTTCCACGACGCGTCTCGTGCCAACCTGGTGTGACCCCTGAAGTGGTTTAACTTTCCCTCATCAACAAAGAACGTGCTCAGCCCTGTAGTGTCAGACCCAACGCTCATCCCTAACACAGCAAACAGACCCAGCGCGTACGCAGCGCGCACTGCGCGCCGTCTGTCCGACACATCTTGGAGCTACCAATCCCTTTTCTGCTTTAAAACCCAGAGATATATTTCTGCGTGTGCTCAAACAGGCGTGAAAACACGGCTGGCTTCTCAAAAAGACTGGAAAGAGATGTTTTCTGCTCCCTGCTTTCTGCTTAATGTTTCAACACGTTTCCTTCTTTAATGAGTAACTTGTGTACTGTGTGCTTAAGAAATGTTTCGTACCTGCTCCCTTCGTTATCGTACGCAAATTGCTCGTTCAACAGCGCAGTTTAGAGATTAATGATGCAGGGGTGATTTGTGAGTCTGAACAATGGGGAGCGGGACGGGAGGGTGAAAGGTTCCAGTTTGGGACTTGGTTTAATTGTTTTATGGGCCATTGGGGAGCGAGTTGGGCTGCTAATTGAGAGGAGAAACTCTTCCTGCTGGAGGGAAAAGGAGAGGCAGGTGAGGAAAAACACAATGCCTGGGAATCGAGGCGGCAATGGGGATGCAGCCGGGAGCAGAGGGCATCGCTCTGCTGGCAGCAGCTGCTGAAATCCCGCGGACCCAGAGCTCTCCTGCCAAGTTGCAGAAGAGCTTTTTCTTCCCCTTTGTCTCCCCTCTGGCTTTTTGGATGGCCCCAGCTCCCTGCTAGCCGTACATCCATCGCCTCCTCTCTCTCTCTGTCCCCGTAAGGCAGGTGCCTGGTCTCTTCTTGCCCCACGGAAGTTGCGTCTGGCTGGCTCACAGCAGCCAGTCCCACCAGGTTTTCTACCAGCGGGTGCTGAAAATGTTTTGTCCTGCTTTTGTAGACCAGTGAAGCAAGATTTCAGTGCTGCCTTCTAAATATGTGATGATTTCCACCCATTTTCAGCTCTTACGAAGCAAAACCTTGTGAAACTTGCAGGTGAGCCCAAAGCCAGGCTTACCCAGGGATGATTTGGGCTACTTGGGCATCAAATCATCACTTTTGCCTGCAATTATGCACAAGAAAACGTTGGTTGAAGGTGCAACACATCTGTCCACCCCAGCAGATACGGTATAAACAGATCGAGGGGTCGTCCCCGATGGGATGATTTGTATCTCGGCGCTTGACGTTGACAAGGTTGCGTCTGCGCCCAGCGTTCGCGTTTTAACTGGGATGCCAGTGGGAGGGGACGCAAAAAGAATAGACAAATGGTCTTCAGAAGGCTCAAGGACTTGTTTTGCCCAGATGGAGCTTGAATCTATATGGCTGGCTTGCAAAATGAAGAGGTGTTTGGAGGTGAAGAGGTGTTTGGACTTTCAGAGTATTTTCCTGGGCACTGGGTCTCGCTGGGTGTGTTCTACCCCGAAGAAGAAATAACAAGTAGTAATGTCTGGAAGATCAAGCCAGAAAATCTTTAAATTTAGAAGCTGGAGGCATGTTGTAAGAGAGATGGTGAGTAACCATTGAAAGAAGCCAGCAAGGGAAGTGGCGAGTCCTCCGTCTCTTCATGCCTTTAAATCAAGACAGAGGGCCTTTCTGGATGAGACGGTTTGGCTCCCGTTCTCGGGAGTAACGAAGTGCTATTTAACAACCTGTGATAGATGGGAGGTTGCATTAGATCATCTAATGATCCCTTTATAGCCCTAAACTCTACGGAGACTCAATGAATTACTCTTCAAACCGCCGCCCCCAGCTCTATTATTGGCAAAACAGAGCCAAACAAGAAGAGAGTTTCGCCGGGCCACGGGTTTTAGCCGTGCTGATGTGCCCCAGGAGCACCCACCTCCTCTGAATTTGCTGTGTAACCTCAGTTTGTGGGGGGTATAAAAGCTGACGTTTCGGTGCCGTTTAACGCTAAAGCATTTCCAGTGCGTGGCAAGCACGTGCCCCGCGACAGGAGTAAGATATTGGATTTAAATTGAATTTTTCCCCCTCTTGAACCAGCTGCTAAAGCCTCCTGGACTACCCCACGCGTTCCTCACTCCTTCTGCAATGAGATGCGTGGCTTTAATGCAGAATTCCGTCTGGAGGCGGTGTAGAAGAGCGGTGTTAATTTAACAAGCGGATGCAGCATGGAGCGCGCCGTGTCGTCGCAGAAGAGTGACCCGGGGCGGAGGGACGCGGGCAGGGATCGTTCCGTTGGGAGCTCTGGGGATTATTTGCAGGTAACAGCGGCTCGTGGCTTTCCCCAGGCCCTGCTGAGGCGCAGAGGCAACACAGCCCATCCTCTTCCTCTCCTTCCTCTCTCGTGGCTCACGTATCTGCAAATATTTGGCAAATCAGGAGCAGAGCGCGTGACACCGTGCTCCAGGCCCTGGTTCTCATCGCCTGCTCCGTATCAGAGCAGCCCTCCTCTGCATCCCTGACTGGGGAGGCATCCGGAGCGTGGAAGAGCCAATATCTGGTGTATTTACCCCTAATCGCAGCGCTGACGGCACTAAAGAAAGGATAAAATAAAATAAAGGATTAAATAAAGGATGCGCCGTGGGAGGAGGGCTGCTCTTCGCAACTGTGCCGGTCCAGAGCGCGCTGCCTGCTGCGACGGGAGGAAAAAACGATGGTTTTAATTGGGTTGGCTCAAAACGGAGTCCGATAGGAATTTCAGCCAAAAGCCAAGCGAAGATGTGCGCAGTCCGGGTGGATCTCGAGCTCTTCTGCTGCCGCAAGCCACTCCGCTGCAAAGCGCGGGTCCCACTCATGGCTGCTGCCTCTGCTTGGAAAAATTGGAAAAAAAAAAAGGGAAGAACAAGGAAATGAAATTTTGCAGGCAGCCGTTTGTGTCTGATCTCTGCTGAATTAATAAAAGCAATAACCTCACGTTATTCAAAGCTGCCAGGATCAAACGCAGCGGCTGGGTTTGGAGAGCCCCAGGAGCCCAGCCGGGCTGGGGATGGGATGAAGAGCCCGCTCCGGCACCTTTCTGCTCTTTTTACTCCAAAGCATCAAATAAGCAGATCTTGGAGATAAACCTACACAAAGCCATTTCTCCTGCAATTTATTCCCCATGTCATTCACTTGCTACAGATGATTGACTCACCCAGAGAAGCGGGGTGCTGCCTTTCCTTTGGGAGGCGCGGAAAGCTTGGGAAAAGATCACAAAATCCGTGAGAGGCGGTTATTAAATTCAGAGATGGGTGATGGTGTGGGCGCACGCGCGGTCTGCAGCCACACGCTGGCTTCCAAGACGCTGTGTGGTCCCTTATCTAAATCAACCATCTGCCAGAAATTCCTCCGGAGTCCCAGCTCTTGACACGAGATGGATGAAGCTCTGGGTCCGACGAGGAATAACGCTTGCCAGGATCCGAGGTCTCGTTACGACAGCTGCGCTAGGTCCGACCGGGATCCATCTGGCCTGAGATCCTGGCTTTGAAAGGAAAGCGTGGAGGAGCAGACGGAGCTCGCACGCTTCGGGACCAGATGTGCTCGTGCTGTTCCCCGTAACCTTGAGGGAGAGATTTTTTTTTTTGGCAAATTCTCCCCGTATAGCTCAGCACCAACCCACGCTGTTGAGCATCCGTGCTCCTTCGGCAGCAGGGAGCTGCGGGGATCCGTGGCCAGGTGGTCGCTTCTTCCCCGTCGCTGGTCCAGATGCCACCACCGCGTCGGCAGATGCTTGGGCTTGTTCTGCCACCTTCCCTCCGGTGGCTTCGGCTCATCGGGGCCAACATCTCGTAAGTGCTTTTTTCCCCGTGCTGGGAGAGTTTTTCCCCTTGTACGCGACCTCCAGCCGCGCATCTCGCTTTGCCCCATCTGTGTTTCATAACCGGTTTCCCAGCCGCCGGGATCCCTGCGGATCGGGCTGGTTTCATCCTGTTTCCTCTATTGTTCCTGTGTCTTCTGCTTGTGGTTCTGCTCGGGGTCGTTGGCGCAGGGATGCGACCCCAGCCCTCTCCTTCCTGGCTCTGCAGGCAGCTTCCCTGCCAGGCAGCATCTTTAGAGGGGGGAGGATGACTCCCCAATAAATTTGGGGCTTAGGAGCTGATTTACTGCATTTCTGAGCTCTCTCTGTGACATTAAAGTGCATTTTTACCCATTCCTTGACTTTTAAGGCCCACAACATTTTGGGAGGGGGATATTTTTCAAGCAAAAAGGACGGGGAGATATTTTTACATTCTATTTTTATCGCTCGCCCACTTCAACCTTGCGGAACCAGAAAGCCTCTGCGAGCTCAGGGTGAAACAGCCAGGCTTTGAGACAGCGCCCAGAATATTTTTGGAGAAGTGAAATGGCAGGAAAGGGGGTTTCCTATCTGAAATCACACTCAAGACTGGCTAGGGAAAATTTTCCTACGGCTGCCCAAGCCCTGCAGACACAGGGAATCCCCTCCATCTCCATCACGTCCAGGAATGGATGCTACTGGGGGAAAAAACCACCCAAAAAAACCCCAAATTGTGTTGAGCACAGTGCTTCCAAAGGTAGGTGGGGGGAAACAGCTTATCATTCTGGTTTTGCTCCACCACCGTGTCAGCTACGGCCCCGGCTCCTTCCCTGGGGCGGGGAGCGCCCTAGGTCATCGCGTGGGCTCGTCAGCCCGTGCTTGAACGTAGCACACCTCCGTCTGCTGTCCGGATAAAAACCCCCAAAATCCCACGATGTGGGTTCGTTCTCCTGTGGTTTTTTGCAGCTCCTTATCTCTCTGGTTATTAAATTGCCTTCTGTGATAGGAGACAAGGGATGGAAGACTTCCCATTGCTTCTCTTCCAAAACTTTCTCCTCTGGGGTTGTCTTTGGATAAATAACCGTCCTCTGCTCGCTCAACCAGGGGGATGACCTCTTGTTGGATGCTTCTTCCTGGGAGTTTGGGGAGAAGCGGCGCCGTTGACATCAGAACTGAAGATAAAGCCGTGTTTGAGGAACCCAACATCACCCAAGTGATGGAAAACCTCTGAGCAAGGAGGAAGCTGGCCGTTGCTTAAACGCGTTATTTTGTGTGGCCGTTCCTGTTTCTGAAATGAAAAATCTAAGAAAGTAGATATCAAATCTGGAAAGGGGGGAAATGAAACATTCACATATTGCTGTAATCCTGATTTTTTTTTTTGCCAGTCTTCACGTTTCTCCCTCTTTTGATTGCAGGCTCAGACATCAAGCGCACAAAGAGCTTTACGCCTACAAACAGGTGAGATGATGCACAGTAAGTTGCCATCTTCTTCCCTACTGCTTCGCGCCAAATCCACGTTGGAGTAGTTGCTCCTGCAGGTTTCTTTGTGCTCTTCTGGAACTGGAAGAGGTTGCCCAGAGAGGTGGTGGATGCCCCATCCCTGGAAACATTCAAGGCCAGGCTGGATGGGGCTCTGAGCGACCTGATCTAGTGGGGGATGTCCCTGCTCCTTGCAGGGGGGTTGGACTAGATGACCTTTGAAGGTCCCTTCCAACCCAAACCATTCTATGATTCTATGATTCTATGACATTCTCTTTGAGAGGCTTTTGGTCTTCGAAGAGAAGTTATAACACCCAGGCAAAGCTCTGCCCCTGCTGATTTAATTTTTTTTCTACCAGCTGGGCACCCCAGGAGCATCTCTCACCCGTTAGTCTGCAGGTCTCCACGTTTTCAGACGAGGTCCCTGAGCGGTGGGGACATCTCCACCCCTGGAGCACCTCAACTGGGTGACCTCTCCAAACCCTCACCTTATTTCCTGCTGGTGAGCAGTAATGCCGTCGCTTCTTCAGCAATCAAACGATGTTTTTTGGGTTCAAATCTGCTCCTTGGGTTGGACCCGGCTGCTCTGGATCCCGCCAGCCATGGAGCTCCTGTAGAGACCTCTCGTAGGGACCCACCTCCATGTCACCTTGGCAAACCCAACTGTTTTCTACATGCACCTACACACGCCAGCGCTCTTGTTAAAATAAACACGGCCCAGAGATCGGTGTCAGGTTGCTGCTTCGATGTCCTGCTTTCTCCAGGGCTTGTGTAATTTTTCTGGCGTTTGAGCAGAAAACTGGGCGAAGTTGGGCTGATACGATACCGTAACACACGATCATCCTGGATTTACAGTCCTCTCCAGGTGTTCAGCCTGGATGGAGTGAAAACGAAGCAGCAGACGTCGATGCAGGAGCTTCTTGCAGACTTTGAGAGCCCAGGAGGATTAAATGCAGAGGAGACCTCCTGGATTTGATCCTTGTGTCAGTGGTTGTAGCTGTGCCAGCGCTGCCTTCCCCCTGATCCTGCACAGGGGTGAAGACCTGATGCGTTTGCTGGCTGTGCTGGGTTTACTGGGAGTTTTCCAGTTCTACTGGGACGCTAAATGGGGTCTGTTTATGGAGACTTTTCCTGGCAGAAGCTGTGTCCTGACCCCGGCGCTCTGTCTTACAGGTTATACTCAAGGAGAAGGTGAAGGAGCTGAACCTACACGAGGTGAGTACCTCCCTGGTGGCAGAGACTCCCTCACCCTCCTCTTCCTCGCGCTGGGGAGAGGATGGCGGACAGGCAAAGGCTGGGAGAGGTAGGAAGGTGCAAAAACTCAGATTTAAGTCCTTCAGGAGCGCCGGCATCGCTGCCCGCTCGCTCTGCAGCCTCTCACCCCGTTCCAGGGAAGGTGGACGCAGCAGGTTGTGCCTCACCTTCGTCTCCCCGACGCTGCTTTTCTCTTTCAAAAAGTCTAATTGCTTGTTAACGCGGCCGGTAAAAGCACATTTGCAAAAGGGGTCTGGATTAAACCTTCTCCCTCCTCCTCCTCTTCCTGGGTCCCCTTTAGCTTTTACTGCATCATTATTTATCGCAGTATTATTTTTATTATTTCCTGCACTATTATTATCAGCGCGATAATGAGCTGTGGATAAAAGGGAAGGCAGAGGCAGGCTGGGCTGTGGACAAACAGCGTCCCTTGACGGTGACGTCCCCTCCAGCCTCGCCGCCGTCGTGGCGTGACGATATCCAGCACCTCTCCGCCGGCCCCGTTACTGGGGCAGAGTCAGCCCTGTTGGGATTTAATTGAAACCAGAGATAAACACGCGCCCCAGCCTTCTGCCCCGTGCCCTCCTGGTTTGCAGCTTTGTCTGCTTGTCTTCCCGGGGTGGGAAGCTTGGTGCAGGAGGGATTTGGGAGCGCGCCGGAGCCAGGAACGGCAGCGATAACCTTCCGTCCTTTTTGTCCATCGCCTCTGCTCACAGCTCTCCCAGCCCAAACGCTTTCAGGGAGGACAAGAGGTCTGTGGGGAAGGGGATAGAGCAGTTCCAGCTCTTCCCTGGCATTCAGGAAAGCCTGGAAAGGATTTTACGGTGGCTCCCTCCAAAATATCTATTTTTGGGCATTTGGATTTGGGTATTTACAGTAAGCAATTCTGGAAAGCGGAGCGCTGGGGGGGATTTTGCAACATCACGGGGCGGCTGCCAGGGCTCGCCCGGAACCTCGCGGAGGGGAAAGTCCTCGCCAAGCTCTTCAGCCCCACGTTTCTGGGTTTGGTTTTCCTCTTTTTTTTTTTCCATCACGCTGCTTCTCCCGGGCTTTCGCGGGGTTCGAGATGTGTGTGTTCCTCCGGAGCGACCCGAGCAGCTACGCCAGCGTTTGTTCGCTCCATAAAAAAATCTCCAAGGAGCTTTGGGTGGCTGGAAAATATCGACGGGCATCGCGTTCTCGGGAAAGCCGGGAGCCTCCCGCCGTGCTTGCCAGCCGCCTGCCTCATCCCCAGGGCTTTTGGCAGCGGGGCTGGCCCTTGTTTTGGGCTGCCAGAGACTCCCAGGCTGGAAAAACAGCCAGGAATATCCAAAATTCCTAGGAATATCCAAAATGGGTCAGGGGAAAAAACATAGACATGGGGATAGGAGATTTCAGCTGGGTCTGTTGCCCGCTGGGAAAACAGCCTGGGGCAGGGATGCACTCTTTGCCTTTTCCTCTTCCCAGAGTTTTCCCTGCGGATGCAGCAGCGTGGATCCCTCCCCCTGCACCCCAAAGCCTCCTGGCACGTCAGAGCCCATCCCAAAAGGGAGACCCAGACCCCAAAGCCCAGGCAGCGACGTCTGGGAGGGCTTTAGGGGGGGATTCACCCCTCAGGGATGCAGAGACCTCCCAAATGTTTCTTCTGCAGCACAGGGGGCAAAAAAAACCCAAAAAAAACCCCCGGCTTCTTGGTCCAAACAGAGGGTTTCTAGCGGAAGTGGAGGTTGTGGCACAGGGAGGTATTTCTCTCCCCACCCCCAGAATTTCCTCGCTGGCCTCAGAAGCCAAATTGCCCCTTTTTTACCCCAACCAAAGGCAGAGGTGAGGGGAGAAGATGGAAACCGGCTGAGGGCATCACTTAGGGGGAGTGGTTTGGGGTTTGGGTTTTTTTTTCTTTTTCTTTTTCTTTTTCTTTTTTTTCCTGACTGCCTTTTCTCCGCCTCTCACATCTTCCAGATCTGCGCCGTTTGCTTGGAGGAGTTCAAGCCCAAGGACGAGCTGGGGATCTGTCCCTGCAAACATGCCTTCCACAGAAAGTAAGTGAGGGGAGGCTCTCGGCGTGGGGGCTGCTGCCGTCGCTGCTCCTCGCCCGGGGTTTCCTCCCACCCCAATTCCAGGGGAAAGTGGGGGGATCGCAGCAAAATCCCCGTGTGGAAAGAATTTGAGGATTTGGAGCAGCAAAGCTGTTGTGATCTGGCAGAACCGCTTTTTAGAGAGGGTTTATATAGTCCAAAATGCGTATGGACCTTTGTGTGTGTGTGTATTTATGTGGAGATATTTATATATATTTATAAAATACAGACACAGAACATTTTATATACTAGACATTTACAAAATGCATATTTTCATATAAACCTGTCTGGGTTTTTTTAATATATTTTATGTATTTTTTGTGCATGTGTATACATTTTATATCTCTGTTTTATAAATATATATAAATTATTTCTATAAAATATAGTCTGTGTACACAAAAATCCATATACACACACACACACACACAAAAATTTCCTAATAAAATAAAAAAAAAGCACTTAAATGGGGAATTAAAAATTGGGCAGCAGCAAAGCTCCAGGGAGGGTGGCGACGGATCTGACCTGGCAAGTGGCCCTGGGGCTGTGGCCATCACCCGCCGTGGAGGGGCAGGGCTGGCTGCCACCCCAAGGGGCGCACAGGGCATCGATTTGGGGGGGTCTGCAGCGCCCCTGCGATGACCCCCTCCCCATGTCTGTGTCCCCCCCTCACCCCCAGGTGCCTCATCAAGTGGCTGGAGGTGCGGAAAGTCTGCCCGCTCTGCAACATGCCGGTGCTGCAGCTGGCCCAGCTGCACAGCAAGCAGGACCCCGGCCCCCCCCAGGGCCCCCTCCCCGGCGCGGAG
>JAAGAY010122818.1:1478-21880 GCA_011801015.1 Ardeotis arabs
CCCCCACTGTAACATCCCCTGTCCGTCCCCGTCCTCTGATCTTAACCCACAAGCTCTCTGTCAGCTCCTCCTCCATCCCCAGGCGGAGCTCCACACACTCCAGCCGGTTGCTTGACGTAGAGAGCGACACCCCCTCCTCGTCTCCCCTTCCTATCTTTTCTAAAAAGCCTGTACCCCTCTGTGTTGACGCTCCAGTCATATGAGTCGTCCCACCACGTCTCCGTGATGCCAACAAGGTCGTAGCCCTGCTCGTGTGCACGCATCTCCAGTTCTTCCTGTTTGTTCCCCATGCTGCGTGCATTGGTGTACAGACACCTCAGCTGGGCTGAGGTGAATCGCACAGACTAAGACAACGGGTGGGGAAAACAAACACTAACCGGTAAGTGGGGGGGCAGGGTGGGAGGTCACTGCATACCAGATGGGATAAACTGTGCTGGTAACACAATACTTGTCTTTCAGAGGATTTAGCACGTACCATCCTGGAATTTATTTCTGGTTCTGTGGACTACCTTTCTGTATTATTTCCATCTTAAAAATCTAAAGTACTCCTTGAACTTGATTCATTTCTTCACAAAGAGCTACATCCTTTTAAAGTTCTGGTCCTTAACATGATGTCAAGTTGCTTTGTCAAGCAACATGATAATCTAAGTGTGTCCTGTCACTCCTGGAGTGAGTATTCTGGAAGGGGTACTACAGGCCTAATTACCAAAAGCAGGAATTTGCAAACACCACTATCTTTTTGTGTGCATCTTAATGCTTTTGTCCTTCAGCTCTTTCCCCCCTTCACTTTCATAGTTGTTTTCAACTCAGACTAGCTGAAGCAATTGAGATGCTAGTTTCTCTATCCTACCTGACAGACTTCAGTTAGCAAACGGTACTGTAGAACCACAAGGAAAGGAGCAACGAGCAATTCTGTTAGAATTAATCTCCCAAGCTGCATTGACAGTACAACAATAAGACTTGCATTTTGCCATTTCTATGCAATTAGTATGATCAGGAGAGAAAACTTGTATGTACCAGGAAAGCTGGTTTTCACAGGAAGGCTCCCCATTATGAGAAAGTCTCTTCAGGGGTTCAAGGGCCTTTTTTAAACATGATTATTGAAACTACTTAGTTTTACACAAGTTCTGAAAAGGCTATTTAAGTTTGTCATGACAATCCTTTGTAAATCCCTTAGTTTTGCACTTCACTTGGCAATTTATCTCCAGCATTTTGTTTTACTGATTCAGGCTGGTATGCTATAGTTTAGAACTACAGCAGAAAAGATCACCTTTTCCAGATATTTTAAATCAAACTTAACTAAACAATTTTTATCACATGCATTAAATATAGCCATCTGTTTTGCACCTGCCCTCTAACACAGCGAAGTATCATTTTAACCATGGTTGAAAATGTCTGCATGCAAGTGTTTCAACACTGCTCGCTGTGTAAGACATGAGAGAATTGCCATGATTCCTGTAGTAGCACATGCAGTGAAACGTGCAGCTTAACAGCTTCAGCAAGGACAGTAATCAGACGTGCAAACTTAGAGAATTCATTTTCACATAAAATTGTTTATGAGCAACAAATTATCAAATTCCATTAATTTTTTTAAATTAGACCATTTTTTTTAGCATTAAGTAATCAAAAATTAAGTTTTCAGGTACTGGTATGTTCTAGATTTATGGCAAAATAAGATAGATTTAAACTCCCTAATTTCCTTTCTCGTTTTCCTTGCTCTGATCCAGTTTGGTTTAGATTAGCCATCTGACCACCACCTCAGTGCCACCAGTGATAATATTTGATTCATTATTTAACTAATTACAGCACAGAATCATAGAAGGGTTTGGGTTGGAAGTGACCTTCAAAGGCCATCTAGTCCAACCCCCCTGCAAGGAGCAGGGACATCTCCAACCAGATCAGGTGGCTCAGAGCCTTGTCCAACCTGGCCTTGAATGTTTCCAGGGATGGGGCATCCACCACCTCTCTGGGCAACCTGTTCCAGTGTTCCATCACCCTCATTGTAAAAAAAAGTTTGTCCCTGTCTTATAGACCCCCTTTATGTACTGGAAGGCTGCTATAAGGTCTCCCCAGAGCCTTCCCTTCTCCAGGCTGAGCAGCCCCAGCTCTCTCAGCCTGTCCTTATAGGAGGTGCTCCAGCCTTCTGATCATCTTCATGGCCCCTCCTTTGGACCCTCTCCAACAGGTCTATATCCTTCTTATGTTGGGGGCTCCAGAGCTGGGCACAGTACTCCAGGTGGGGTCTCACGAGAGTGGAATAGAGGGGGAGAATCACCTTCCTCAAACTGCTATCGCACTGCTTTTGATGCAGCCCAGGATGCGGTTGGCCTTCTGGGCTGCAAGTGCACACTGACGGCTCATCCACCAGTACCCTTAAATGCTTCTCAGCAGGGCTGCTCTCAATCCCTTCATCCCCCAGCCTGTATTGATACTGGGGGTTGCCCCAACCCATGTGCAAGACCTTGCACTTGGTCTTATTAAACCTCATGATTAGAGGTGCTTAAGAGGCATAGTTAGAGGTACTTGAGTAGTGAGCAGAAAAAACTGCCAAAAGCTAAACCAGCACCCCTTATTTCAGGAAATGGTAAAGGGCAGCTTTTATTCAGAAATACGATGAAGCTCTGCTTAAGAATTTCAGATGCTCTTAACTAGAAAAAACTTGGAAAATTAGTCTGTCCATTGAAATGAAGCTACCTTAACCGGCTCAATCTGCAGCACTCCTTAATCTCAAATTACAAATCAGTGTCATTGTCTTTTCCCATTTTCACAGAATGAAAGATCGCTGGTTTAGGCATTTAGACTCAAGTTAACCCAGCTTCATCCAATGATTAACTCCATTTTATGTTATGATGTTCAGAGATTTGTAAGCAATCATGTGCTTCAAGCTGAATTATGTACTTTGTGAGCATCAAGACTGAGGATTCTTCTCCTTTCATTAGTTCAATGATTGCAGTTTGTTTTATGCACACACAAAAAACTTTTGTTACATACATAGCTGTATGAATTATGAAATCTCAGAAGTCAATTTAATAACCAGCATTTAAGGACTTACTTATAAAATAGGGAGTTGTTTGAAAAAAAGGGGGGGGGGGGCAAGTTTTGTCTTCAATACTGAAGTTTTATTATATCACTGTATGTGAGAAATCTCAGAAAATATAACCAAAATTAGAGCTGCAGATGCCCTTAAAGAACTGCTGAACCTAAAATCATTTTTCAAAAGCATTCCAGATGACTTGGATAACCATCTTTTGAGTTTAATGTTCCTTTTCTCATGAGGAAAAAAAGAAAAATACATATATTCTACTTTAAATTGTAGATCTTGCATCTTCTCTGAAGAATCTGTCTTCAATAGGAATTAGATAGATGGTAGAATGTGTCAGATGAGATGAAAGCTTGGCAGCTGGCACTTGTTTTTAACATCTGATGAACCAAAAAAGGACTATAGTATCATTCTGAAGGGCAAGTGCTGATGGGCAGGGAAAGAAGTTCATCTATGAATCAAGACTCTTCTAGTAAAGTTTGTCTCATTTAGTCTCAAAAACTGCTTAGAGCAGCACAGTGTTGAAATTTTAACTGAAGAGGTTTGATGTCTTCAAAAGATTATGCCTTAATACTTATCTTCAACCTGCTGTCTCAACAGCCAACCCAGGAAAAAAAACTGACTTGCATCGTGTTGATTTTTAATATTAATTCGATCAATGCGTAGTTTTCCCTGTCCTATAATAGTTTTCAGGACTACAGGGATTTTTTTAGCTTTTAAAAATCATTACTGTATTTATATTCTGTGCCATGTATCTTTGTGTTGGCATTGTGCATGTTACTAGAAGTTGAAGAGTTAAGGGATAAACAACTTCCCTTCCCCTAAACAAAAAACCTACAAGCACTTGGATCGGAAATACCAACAGAAGAGTCTTTCTTTCAGGAGAACAAACAGTTTATTTACTTTTGATGGATTTTTGTTTTATCAGATTTCCAGCAGTATGCTAAGAAAAGATGACGAGGAGGAAGAGGAGGAGGATGAAGATGAAGATGAGGAAGAAGAGGAGGAGGAATTAGATGCTACTAAGGAAGTGAGATAACAAAACTGTTCTAAGAGTCTTTTTTTTTTATTAGGGGAAAAAAGATTTCCCTTTACTTAAAGGCTTTTGTGAGTTAATCAAAAGCTTCACTGAGGCTATATTTTTAAAATTCCAACAGGAGCAAGAATTGTCGCTAATTTGTGTTGAGTGCCAGAAACAAATGGTGAGTTTCAAAGAATGGAACAGAACCTGCTGAAAATGGACAATTTCAGTAGCTAGAAAATTAAATATTTAAATAGAATCCTGTGTTATATTTGCATAGATGTTATATTGCAGTCACATTTGCTTAAACTTACATGATGAACAGTGTCCAAAACTGCACTGAGCTGACAAACAGTTATGAACATAAGGGTTTGCTTGTTACTTTGCCAATATATTTACCTTATTCTCTAGCTACACACCTCTTAGATTTAGTAAGTCCTCTGGCTGTACCTGTCATAATTGGGTTTATACATCCTAAAATAACTGTACTACCTAAGAAACTCATTACAGCAACAATCTTGTTACATTTTGTTACCCACCTTGGATGGCAGAAGGCAGGGGGAGGTGTATTGTTTTCCCCTTCTCATTTTCCTCAGGCTTGACTAAGATGACTTGATTCCTTTACACATACAGAATGAACATTAAGTACCTAGCCCAGTATCTGCTTTTAATGCTGCTTTGCTTTTAAATAAAAGTGCCTTCATAATAAAATTAGTTGATATTTTATATAGTTGACATTTATTCTAGTATTTATTCTAGTAGTGACATGCTATGTATAGTTCCAGTTTCATGTGTTTAACTGGTTGATTCAGTTACTAATTCCATCAGATATACAAGAAATTACACATTTTTAGTGCAATTTCTTATCCTGTTTGGAGATGGTGGTTACATATCTTCATTTTTGAATAGCATACAATTGTCTGCCAGAAAGCTGCTACCATACTGTTTGTCTCCAGCTTTAGTATCTGCTAAATGTAGAAAGAACACATGTATAAATCTACAATTTAAACTTGTAACTGGGAAAATAATCTTAAGTTATAACCAGATACTCTTTCAGTTAGGGAAACAAGCCAGGAAGTGCATTTTTAATATTGATGCTGCCTTTGTCCATTGAAGCAAAGTATGCAATACATACTTGTTTTGACAGGCTTTGCCAAAAATTAATGTGATGAAAATAAGTTAAAATGTCACAATACAGGCCTCTGTTTTAAACCCAGAAAATAGTTTTACACCAGAATTACATACTATTGACATTGAACTACTGTTGACAGGGAGTAGAATACCAATAACCAAAACTTTAAAAGTGTCTAGGTAACCAATTCCCATCTATTTCAGCGAATAGGGCATGTCAATAAATGTTTGTATCACAACATCAGAATTATGATCACCACTTTACCATTTCAGTGAAGTCATGTAATACAAAACAGGCAGTTAACTTCATGACTACACCAGGTCTTTGTAGAATGCAGATATATGCAAACAGCAATGATTTCTGTACTATGCCCTGAAAAAGGAATTCTGAATAAAAAAAAAGGAAGTGGTGCTCAGATTAATTCCCACTAAAAGATTATTTAGGGTACAGAAACAGGTTTTTGGTTTTTTTTTTTTTTTAATCCTCAGCAGCTTCAAATTCTTTCTCCCCTACCTCACAAAAAAAAAAAGTCAACTGTAGGAATTGCAGAAAAACTTAGAGAGAAATATGGTGTTAGGCAACTTTGTCCTGCATATAGGATGTCTTAAGTTTGCATGCTAGACGGAAATTGTGACCTTGAAACTACAGATGAAAAAGTCACTGATGAATTTATTTTAAAGCCTGAAGAAGAATTCAGAATGTAATTACATAATTAAATATTACCCAAAGATACTTTTGGAAAGATTTTTCTCATGGCATTAAGTGCTGACTGCTAGGCTGACAGTACTCCATTTGTTCATATATATTTTTGACCAGTGACATGTAAGTGCTGCAGCTGTGTATCCATTCTTGCTAAGAGTATTTTGCCACTTTGTTGAACACGCTGGCCCATCCCTTTGGGACTAAGGATTACCTTCTTGTACTCATCAGATTGTCATATGTTATGGCTGCCCTGAATGCCACAACATGGTAGCAAAAGCACCCTCAGAGTAAGCACAACTAAGGAAACTAGGTGTATTCTGTGTCAACACCATAAACTGCAGCATTTCCTTTGTTATTCTTTTACTATATGGATGATGCTTAAAAGGGAAGAGCAGGAATTCAAGCCATGTAATTACAGACTGTGACTGATGTATCTATCCTTTATACTGGAAGTACAAACCATGAAGTATCTAAAGTTATAAACCCCTTATTATCAGGAAATGCTGTCAGCACACCATGTGCCTGTACCACCCATTTAGGCAGAATAAGAATATAATGCCTATATATACACATGCACATCCCAATTGGGGGGAGGTGAAAACCCCAAAATACCAACCAAAACATAGCAAGATAACAGCTATAAACTGAGAATCAACTGTCCTATTAACCTTATTATTTAACTGATGCCAAAGGCATCCTTTCCTAATTTCCCTCTGCTTCAGATCATCTATACATATGTTGAAGTACAGCTTTTGTCTTTATAGACCTTTAAAAAAAAAACCCAAACAAACCAACCTTTTTTGGCCTATCAATCAGACATTTAATAGAATAACCTAGTAGTCATAAACTCTAATTTGGCTTTAAATTAAAGACAAATTAGCTATAGGGCGAACAAAAAACATTCTGAAATTCCTTAATTATGACCTCTGTCCCTATAAGCTTTCTGACTTTTTATGCATTCACAGGGTAGGTGAGGGGAAGAGTTTACCATCCCAAAAATTAATGGTACCTTATCAGCAATGACTCAAACTTTCTTGAGAACAAATAATACTTTTTTTCTAAAACATAATCTCACACTTAACCAGCAAAATACCTACAAAATTCCCCTATCCTTCCAGCCTCCAAATCATTTTTTTAATTACAAGAATTAATGTGTGTGTACCAACACTAGACTACAAGCATGGTAAAAAGTTTACCAGTTTATTTTCAGTGTTTGAAATCTCCTGTGGTGTAGTAGCTAGAACTTTAAAACCAACAAATCATCTAAAGCTGATTAACTGGAAAAGTCACTTGCATTCACATTTACAAAACAGCTGATAATACAGAGGCAAGAATTCGTAGCAAAGATGATGTTGGCTTACAAAAATAATCACTATTAAGTTTTCAACAGCACGATTAGGTCAGAAAAATCTATTTTGAGGATTCTTGTAACACATTTTGTATTTTCCCTGCAAGTCTTCTGGCTCCTTGATCTCTTTTATAGCAACTATAAAATAAAAGCACCAATTTGTTGTGGATTTTTTTAATTTTAATTCCATTTAAATTCAGAGGATTCAGACCAGTATGCTTCTGAAACTAATTCCTAACAGACAACACTAAAAAGGTGTTCAGAATTTAAAAATTTGGCCACATTTAAATTTCTCTCCTCAGAGGAATCTACATATACAGACTTGGCCTTATCATTCTCATTCAATATGCTTTTTCACTAGCACTTAAAACAGAGGACAAATAATATGTAGAGGAAATGAAGCTACACTAGTCTTTTAAAAATTACAGAACAACAAAAAAAAAAATTATGTTTATCTTTTTTTTGCTTCTACTTAAAGAGTTTACATGGAAGTTTAGTAATGGTGATGACTTTACATAAACAAAGTAATTAACTTTTGATCACCAGTGAAGGTGATCAGTCACTGGACAGGCGCCCCAGAGAGGCTGTAGTGTCTCTATCCTTAGAGGTACTAAAAATCCAACAGACAAGGCCTTGAATAACCTGTTTTAGTTGATGCTGCTTTGAGAAAGGGGTTGGACTACAGACCTCCAGGTTCCTTCCAACCTCAACTACTCTGAAACTGATTTTTTTGGTATTGCACAAGCAAAGGTTAAAACAACTTTTCATCACCAAGTTGCAACTTTGTTGTTTTAGTTTGAGAGGAGACTAAAACTTCATATAAAATTCTTTAGTACTCCAGTTACCATCTTGTACAGTTGCAATGTCAGCAATGGTACAAAGTCCTTACCCACATAACTGAAGTATTCTGCTAAGACTGAATGTTGGAGATACAGTTTTTCCTCAAATAGCTAGCTTTTATTTCTTGCTAAAGTTTAATATGCTGGTACCAAACCAATCAATGCATTCTAAATACTGACATAAGCATTTATTTTCTTACATAAGAAAATTACATAGTTGGTTGTCAACCTGGTTACCAGTGAGAGATGTTAGTTAAAACTAATCAGAGATTGACCTGGAATGCATCTAGACATCATTAGCAAGTTAATATTCATATTACAAGCATGTGGAGATAAAACACAGACCATTACAAAAGCTCAGCCTGAAGTAAAAATTCTTGATCTACTTCCAAGGTTCGTTTTCTGCCTCAAGGTACTACAGTGACCAAAGAGAACAAGTAAGCCTATCCAACTGATTAGTACAGATTTCACAGCCTTTGTAAACGACATATTCATTGCTGTCTTGACAAACTGTAGAAAGTTCACTCTTTCCAGAGGAAGCAGCCAGCATCATTGTCATCAAGACCCATGTATGCTGAGCATAACAGTTGAAATAATTAACTATACAAGTTTTAAACGTAAGGCACACATTTAATGGCAATTTCTTTTTTATTAAAAAAAAAAGTTGCAAAGACAGCTAATGTGAACAGGAAGGTCTTTCTTCTTCCTTTAATAGGAAATGCCTGCAACCACATGAAATCAAACAAAACCTGAACAGTTTACACACAAAAAAAAAAAATTTATTTTTAAATTTTATTACGCTAACCTCAGTAAGAAGTGTTATTTACTAATGCAGGTAGCACTGAAGTTCGTCTATTTGAACCGTTTCTGTGGTCAATCAACCAGCACTTACATTTTATTTGATGCTAAGTCATGGGACAAGGGATTAAAGCAAACTAAAAAAAAAAAAAAAAAAAAAAAAAAAAAAACATTACAACTCCATGCTTTTATACTTTGATGTAAGACATTCAATGTCCTCCAGAATTTCTAGGCTCTTCTCTGCCACAAGAAGTAGGCACAATACAGTTCTCATATCTTAACCATACAGATATTTCAACCAACAGCTAAACAACTGAACTAGGTATTATTTACAACCGTTGATGGAAACTGTTTCTTCTGCATCTTCCAGTAATTAAAAAAGTGAAAATAACTGTCAATACTGTCAAATCTAGAACGGTTTATTCTAGAGCATCTTTTCCTCCTTTACAGCAAGCTCAACTTAACTTTCCGTGGACCAATTGGCCTATCATTCAGTTCATTAATAGCAGCCATAGCTTCCTCATAATTTGTCATTGCAACGATGGCATCACCCGAAGGTAATCCTTGTTCATTATACTGTACAGAAACTGACTCTGGTATCACTCTGTAGCCATAGAAAAAATCCAGAATCTCATTAGGAGTAGCTTTAAAAGGTAAATTTTTCAATCGAATAGGAACAACACGTTCAGAACCACCACTGAAATTTAGATCCGGCATAAATCTTCCTTCAGGAAAACTTCCCATTTTATTATTCCCAAACTCCATCCTGCCAAAAGGTTCACTCTCACCACCAAAATCCATGAGGGGTGGCGGACCTCTAAAATCCTTAGGAGGGCACATGAAGTCCTCAGGGGGGTGCCTAAATTCAGGATGTCTGAAGTTTCCAGGGGGACCAAATGAATGCATAGGTGGCCCTTGTGGTGGCCCAGATGGTGAACCAACTGGACGGGAAAGATCACCTCTGTCATACGGATGTGAGTGACCCTGCATTTCATTTGGTGCAGAGAATGGCATATTTACACCAAACTTCCGCATCTGCTCTTCAGATATAAGTCTTATTAATACCTCTGTTCCCAAGAATCTTCGACGATTTAAATTTTCTGCTTTCATGGCTTGTTCTTCAGATTTAAACCTCACTAAGGCTTCTCCCAGACCAACTCCTTTGTCATCACAGAGCAAGTAAATATCATCTTCATCAATATCAAATCTTGCAAAGAACTTTTGCACTTCAATTTTTGACACATCAAATGGAAAATTCCTTACATAAACACACGTCTTGGGGCCGGAATGACCTTCCCGATAACTTTTTTCTGATATGGCCTGCCCAGAATGATCTCTCTCCTGTGATCTTTTCCTCTCACAAGAATCAATTATTTTCAACATTGACTTTCTCGAAATCGGAAAAATATAAACGGAACGATTGAGAAGAACCTTTCTATGACATTGCAAAGCAGCCTGATAATCTCTCTCACTCCTTAACATCACAAAGGCATCTCTAGTCCTCCTCTGATGTTTATCCATTAGAAGCTTGATTTGTTTGCTGCATATATCCAGATCAGGGAAAAAAGCTTTCAAATCTCTCTTCTCCAGATTAGTAGACAGATTTCTTAAGTGTATGTAGTATTCCTGGCTGGGAGGTGAACGAGAACGTGTTCTTTGTCTCCTTGGTGATCTTGAATGAGAATGCTTCCTTGAAGGAAAGTAGCCTGAACTTCTTGGAGAACGGTCTTCGCACAAAAAGTGATCCATTTCATTTGGCATGTCTACCCTCCCACCATATTCAATCCACCGTTCCTCTGTAGTTGGGCTAATTTCTATGAACCTCTGACCCATGTATTGTCTATGACGTTTAAGTCCTTCTAAGGCATCACCAGGCGTAGCAAATTTTACCAAGCAATCACCATTGTTCAAACCATTGCGATGCTTTATCAGAATCACTCCATCCACACATATCCCAGAAAGAAAAGCACGTACTTCATCTTCTGTCGCAGAGTAAGGTATACCACGTAGAAATAAGTAAAGATCATCTGGGTTAAATGGATGAGAATCCTTTCTTGACTGATAGCTTGATTTAGGCATACCTATATCACCATGTCTTGTGCCATTGGTATGGAAACCAGCCTCCGGATGATTTGGTGGACCGTAACCAGGTTTACTTATTCCTTTTGGAAAAGCCGTGACTAAATGTGGAATGTCTCCAACACCTGATGCACCAGAACCATTAGTACCTGTTCTTCTGGAGCCAGGCATAGGTTCTCGTCCCCCACGGTCAAATCGTTTCCGGCTCATTTCTATGGTATTCTGCATTTCTGCCTTGCTGCTGAGAAAGAGCTCTACGCGTGAGTCCTTGATAAACCCTCCTGAACAGCTCATGGCACGCCGTGCATCTTCGTCTGTTGCAAATATAATAAAAGCCTCCCCAATCTCTCCTCCAATAATATGTACGCCTCCATCAGGAATATTCAATCCCAAGAAGAAACGACGAATATCTGCAGGACCCGCAACAATAGGAAGCCCCTGTAAACGGATGACTACAGCCATGCTGAGCTCAACCCACAGCAAAAATCACCTGCAGACAAAAAGGTACACATGATAGCACGTCTTTAGTACTCAGCTGTTACAGTATCTTAACACTTAAGAAGCTAGAGCCTTTTTAATGAATGTCCTTGTCTCAATGAAGAGAGAAGGAATCAAAAAACTCACAAGTTCACAAGAACAAGATTAAAACCAGATTCACTGAAAGTTCATTAGTCGGAACAATTGCTACTCCACCGGCACACATGCACAAGCACAAGTCTATCAATATTCCCTTTCCTAAGGGCAACAAAATCCACCTAAGTCACTCCTTGCCATCCACAATACCTAAAGAACACCTAAAGTCTTTCACAGCATAGTTACTGTATGCCAGAGATCTCTGCCCAGTCCTAAGGAACAAGAAAAACAAACAAAAAAAAATCCTGTTTACTTCTGAACAGGACACTTGTGATCATAACACAGGAAATACTAGATAATAAAAGGAGAAAGGAAAAAGGATAACTATGTTACTGGAAAATGAATTAATTCACCAACAGTGATGACTTTACTGCTTTGACAAGTTGCTCTACCCAGTGATCAGTTCTGTTCAGTAACGTATGTTTTCTCAGTGTTCAAAAATGTTGTCTCTTTCCTGTAGTCAGAGTATTAACCGCAGCAGCCACATGCGCTCAGGAGAGCATATCCTAGTTCCCAGCCACAAGTCTGTGAGAAAAAAAGGCCGTGTATGATCTTGTCACAATATTCAGTGAGAAGTGTTAAGCTTTTGGCAGCTTACCTGTTTCTGCTTTGAAGACCTGATAAATTCTGTAAAATCAACTTAACTGTGGAAAGAAAACGAAACATAATTAATGGCTGATATCTGTACTTCACTTTATATACTGTGCTACACTGCTGCAACTCATCCATAGCAGTGGCTAATATTAGAGCCAAGCATGTAATAAACCCACAATTTGGGATACTATGAAGAACTCCTTCCATGTTCCAAGATGCTATGCACTTCATCTTTCTGTTTCCATTTTTAGAAGCAAAGGAAATTAAAAATGTAAGTTGACTTCTGGAAATGATGAAAACACGATGAGATTACTTGGTCATCAATTGTGCCACAGTGAACTGTTGAAATGAAACAGACTGACAGTAAATCGAGGGAAAATCTCTCAGATCAATTTTTCAGTCCTTGAAAGATACGCAAGTCCATCTCAAGATTACAGGATGTGTCCATTCTTCCGAAATCCACCTGCTTTCAAAGTTCACAACAAGAGTATGCTACTCACCAGTCCAGCACTTAATGTACACAGTGAAGACTATCAAATGAAAAAGTAAAAATATCCAACAAGGAGAAACTTGAGGGACTACTTCAACTTACAAAGCAAACTTCAGGATTTTCCCTATATGTTTACTGTCTTTCAAACGTAAGAACAAGAATCACTTTAATACACTGACTTAAACATATCCTGATTTTCAACGCTATCTAACAGGACACAATAGATAGCACAGTACTCTCAGCACAAACACAAGCTTCTATAGCAAATGACTGCATCCCTTTAAAAAAAACAAGAGCCCAACAGTCCAACAACAAGTGTTTGAGACTATCCCTTGCTCAGTAAAAAACATAAAGCACTAGATCCTGATGTCAAGTTATCTATTGATCACAGTAACTATCACTCCACCTGAGCTTAGCAAAACAAGAGCAAAGCCCAAATTCTGTAACTAATGGACTCTACGTCACTTCTACATCAGCACTTTGTAAACACAACAAACTGAAAACAACTGCCCATTTAGTAACTTCACTAAAGATCATCTGTTCTCTCTATTTTTGTGGTGGGTTGACCCTGGCCAGCAGCCAAGCACCCACGCAGCTGATTATTTCCTCCTCATCCCCACCAGCAGTATGGGGAAGAAAACAGGAAGCAGTCAAGAAAACTTATGCGTCAAGATAAAGACAGTTTAATCAGTGAAGAGAAAAAAAGTGAAACAAAGGAAAACACTCACCACCTCCCACAGGCTGACTGATGTCCAGCCTGCCTCTGAATAACAACCACCTTAGAAGCCAATAAGTAAAAAATCCTCCCAAAAAATCAAAACAATCAAGTAACCTTCTTCCTCTATCTCAGTTTTTGTTGCTGAGCATGATGTTACATGGCATGGAATATCCCTTTGGTCAGTTTGGGTCAGCTGTCCCGGCTGTGTCCCTTCCCAGCTTCTTGCCTACTCCCAGCGTATTAACCAGAGTGGCAGAGAGGGGAAAAAAGAGAAAGCCTTGACACTGTGCAAGTGCTGTTCAGCCGTAGCCAAAACACTGATGTGTTGTCAACACTCCTTTAGCCACCAATCCAAAACACAGAACCATAAGGGCTGCTCTGAAGAACGTTAACTCCATCCCAGACAGACCAGTACACTTTTTAACGTATCTTCTCAACAGATGTGATGGCAATGCCAAAAAGCAAGGAGAATTCAAGAGCAGAATTTTCTTATAGGACCTTCGTGTCTTGAAAAATCAAATCCGCTGCCCTGCTACTTCATGATGTATTTAATCTGTAGTATTTCTGAATTTCACAACTCTGTGTTCTTATCCCAGTTTTTAAACGGCATTCAGATCTCCTCAGTATTTCTTCGGTGATAAACAGCAAATTCTCCACGATGTACCATGGATACAACATACAACCTTCAGCGGTGACAACTAGACAGTGATTCCAGATCATAATGTGATATTTAAAAGTCCACAAACAGAAACGCAAGTTCAAATAATAATCTTTTACTGACTGTATATTAAACAATCAAGTATTGGTAGAAAGTGTAGACAAGCCATCCAACAATTTAAAGTGAATGACCAAGAAGAGTGACTTTTGGGATGAAAGTGCCACACAAAAATAAGACCAATTCATTAACTGAGTAAGGACTTCAGAGAACAATGATTTAAATAGTAAATAGACTGACAACTTCATGTCTCCAATTTAAAAGCAAAGTGTGCGCACCATTTTAAGAAATTTTATATTTGAACTGAATTAACTAGAGAACAGTACTATATCTATACTTCCACAGCCTCAACAAATTCCTAATACCAGGAAAACGTCACTAAAAAAACCCCAACTTGTAAACACTGTAGGAAACTAAGCCTGCACCAGACTAGTATTTTTACGGAAATATTGAGAGATTACATAATCTGCATACAGTGAGCATGCAAGCTAGAAAGAACACCCACAGAAATACCTCAACTATAGAACTGGACCAATTCGAGAATAACTAGTGGATCAGAGATCGGTTTCTTAATTCCAGTCTTCCTCAAAATAAGGCTTAACAGTTGCAGTTTTCACACTGCTGATACGAGTGAGCTCTGCAGCCGGGTCCGCGGCACACCCGGCTTCAGCAAGGGGCCGCTTCAGAGCGCTGCGAGTGGGAGAGAGCCAGTGAGGGACCCCGCCACCCGCACCGGCCCTTACACCGCTCCCGCCCCGGACGGCGAGGCACAGGCCTGGCAGGGAAGCCCGGGGGACAAGCTGAGGGGGGAGGCCGACCCCTGCCACACGCGCTCCGGCCCGCCACAGGCCGATGGGGATCCGACCCCGCGGAGAAGCCCCACCTCCCCACGGCACCGGGACAAGGCTGAAGGAAGCCAGCGGGGAGGGAAGGGCGATGGGCAGTCGGGCGGCGTGGGGAGGCCGCGGCCCGGGAAACCGCCATGCAGCGGTTCCGCGAGGGCTGGGCTGCCGAGAACCGGCTCACGGCGCAGATCCCACGCCTTTGGTTACACGCAGCGCCCCGAGAAGCGGAGCGCTCTCTCTCACGCCATCCACCCACCGGACACGCCACTAGGACCGGCTCGGCGCCGAGCCCCGCTCCCCGCAGTTCCCAGCACGGCACCCCCAAGATGGCGTCCTCCGTCGCTCCCCCTCCACAGCGCTCCGAGGAGAGGCCGCTGTGCGCCTGCGCGACCCCCTCCCCTTCACCCCTACGGTTGAATCCGCAGGAGCCCTTCCGGCCTTCTCGTGGCGCGGCGCCACGCGCGGCCCTATGCGCGCATGCTCCAAGAGTGCGGCACCCCAGAGCGCCGCCGGGGGGCGCGGCGGGAAACGCCGCTTTCGTAACCTGGCTTCTGCGCATGCGCGCTCTCTCGCCTGGGCCATGGCAATACGCATGCGCAGCGGAACACACCGCTTCCGTAACCCTGGCTTCCGCGCATGCGCACTCTCACGCCTGGGCCACGGCGTCGGCGCCGGCGAGGGGCCGCTCTGAAGCTAGTGTGCAAGCGCCCTCGGCGCGGCAGCGGTCGGTGTGGGGTTTATCTAGCTGTCAGCGTTAGTTATATCACACTGTTTGGTGTGTTAGGCGCTGCCTTCAGTCTCTCGTTTCCATTAGTCCCGGTGTCTACCTAGATGAGGAAGAGGTGCAGGGAGGAAGGCAGGCCCGGTGGGGCCCAGTGCTGAGCGTCCTGAGCCTGTGGGTCTCGGGCCTTGGGCACCGAGGAGGAGGTTTGCACCCGCTGCTTTGCTTACAGTGGCTGCAGACGCGGCTTTTAACCGAACACGGGCCTGGCTCAAGTGTGGGTTTTGGGGGGGATGGCAGGCAGGCAGGGAAGAGGGGAAGGAAAAGTGTAAGGAAAGGTGTAAGGCTGTGTGCAGGGGAGAGGCAGACTGCTCTGTGCAGGTGAGGTAGTTATCCTGGTCTTTATACCACCTGCTTTCCCCCTATTTAAGTATTCTCCCCTGTGTTTCTAGGCATAATCTGTACTTTTCTGCTCCATTTTAATAGATAAAATTTTGTATTACTTATAGAAGATTCACCTGGTAACTCAGCTTTTAAAAACTTGTGGAACCCAGCGGAAGAAATCTGATCAGGGATAAAGCATTTGGGTGTGGTAAGGATATAGGCTTCTAAGCAATGCTAATACAGGGAATGAGAATAGTTAAGCAATTAGCGCACAAGAAAGGGACAGTGAGGAATAAGTAAAGTGCAGGGCATGAAGTGCCCTGCAAAGTTTTGGTAATGTCTGAAGAAATGTGAACATGAGTGTCCTGGCAGGTGAAAATGTAAAAGGGAGTGATGTCAGCTGCGCATCCATTCCTTGAGGCGTTTTTGTGTGTTTGTCCTGCTAGCGGTTTCCTCTTAGGGGGAAATAGCACACGCATACTATGTTTGTATTACACATTGTGTAACAGTTTTAGAGAGGAGGTACCAGAAAGCGCAAACCAGGCCTCTACCTTCTCTCGGTTGTTTTTCTCACTGGTCTCATCCAGCTTCACGTTGTAAAACAAGCCAAACAAAACCCTCCTAACTCCACTTCTCTGTTTCCAGCTGTTCCATCCCTCCGAGTCCCCCGCCCCGCTGGGTTCCCCGACTTCCCTGCCCCCTCGTTGCCGACACCCTTAAATCATCTCCCGGGCCTCTGTCCCCCGCCCCGGAACGCTTCGCCGCCTGCGGCGGGCCCCTTGCGCTTGCCGTACAAGAGGCGAGTGACCAATCAGGGCGTGCCGCTGGAGGCCGCGGGTAGTCATGGCGACGCCGGCGCGCGGGAGCGCCGCCGCTCTGCTCCTGGCGATGGCGATGGCGGCGGCCGCCCCGCCGCCCGCCCACGGCTTCTCCCTCCCGCTTCAGCGGCCCGCAGACTGCGGCGACGGGCGCTACTTCGACGTCTCCCGGCTGGCCTGTGGGCCCTGCGGGCCCCACCAGCGACAGAGCGCCGGCGGTGAGCGACCCGGCCCTGCCGCGCGGGGGGAGGCGGGGCTGCCCGGGGCCGTGCGGGGCCGGCGGAGCTCAGGCAACTCCGCGCTGAAATCCGGCCCCCAGCAGCGGGAGGTGCAAAATCCAGCCTCGGGTTTTGGCGGCAAAACAGCTGTCCGAAGGGGCAAGTCGGAAAAGGCAGCGAAAAGGGCCAGGATCCCACAAAGACCTAAAGTGGTCACAGCATAACTTTGATACCCGTGTTCAGAGATCAGGCATCTGTGTGGTTATAGGTGTTCATATTTCATAGGGCCCAGAGTTTCTCTTCACTAACACTTATGTAACTTGAAACTCCTTGTCAAAATTTTACTGTCTGAGATGTTAAGTATCTGAGATCTTCAGGCTGTGTGCGTAGTAATCCAGGTCCCACGTGGGAACTTAGAGCATGCACAACGCACCTTGACAGTACTTAATGAGTGTACAGAAACAACTTCAAGACTGAAACCCAACAGCATTTCTCTTCAGAGCTGGTACTCCGGTCAGATGCAGTGACCTGGACGGCTGTGTTCACAACTGCTGTGTAAAAGCTCTTCCTCCACCATCATGGTACCTTAAAAGAGTAATCCTGTGTAGCTTACTTGCAGAATAAAATGCCCCATAATGGTTTTCAGACCCTCTTGATAATGTGGATGTCTAGATCCATAACTTCCTTTTAGGCCTGAGTCTTCCTCTAACTCAAGGGCTTCAAGAAGAGATAAATTTTGGGGGGAGGTCAAGGATTTATTTTTTTCCACAGCATCTGGCCAGAGCAATGTAGGTAGCTGCCACTCAGTCTGCTGTTTGCATCTTGTCAGAATTCCACCTGGGATTGCACAAGTCTGCCCGTGCACTCGCTAGCCAGTTCATCACTGTGGATTCTGCTTTCAAGCAACATGTCTCAAAATTCAGGTGTCATCACAGTGAATGTCACAACTCAAGTCTCTTCACTGATCTAATCCTATTGGGCTTTTTCTTGGTTATAGTTAAGTATGACTGGTTGATCACATTGACTAATATTTATAAAAAGCTGGTCTCACAAGGATGTACTTTAAGGTTATAAAACCTGACAAATTTTTACATGATTTTACATACACAGTTCAATAAGCTTAAATAATAATAAATACAGTTTATTAGTACATAGAATAAATTTTAGTTTGCAGTATGTGTTTAAAAATACAGAGACAGGTCTACAGATAGTGAGACTGAGAAAGTTTCTGAAAAAAAAATTGTTGAGCACTAGCAGGTGTCCACCATACTGTGCCATAAAAGTAACTTTAATTTCATACTAAATGTGCAGTATGTTCTGTTATTCGGTGAAAACCACTGAAGGTTGATCATCAACCATAATGCTTGATCCTCCTACACAATTTTAAAACCTTTGAGTTTAAAATAGCTTTACAAACTACAGTTGTGTTTTGACAAACCTCTGCATATAAACATGTTTTGTTTTTAGGACTGACTTCCTATTCAAAGGATAAAAACTGTATACAAACATATAATGCTGGTGTAGACAGGATGGGCTAAGAATGGCAGTGTGCCGAGATTTAGAGGGAGAGATTATATCTGGTTTTAGACCAACTGATAGAGTTTTAAAAAAACCCACAAAACTACAAGCTTTTGGTTCCTGTTCCCCTCTGGTATATAGAATCATAGAATGGTTAGGGTTGGAAGGGACCTTCAAAGGTCATCTAGTCCAACCCCCCTGTATATCAGTCAGCCTAGTAACATTTTCCTAAAACATCTTTACACAAACTGTAACATGAACATTTTTTAAAAAGCAAGGTGATTTTCATTCATTCAGGGCATTTATTTGTCTGTCTAATAATCTATATTAATCTATTCAGAACAATAGCAATTGTTCGTAGTATTCTTTGAAAAAAAAAATCAGTTTTATATGGATTAAAAGTGTGGGGTTTTTTTCAGGTAGTTCATGTGTATGTCAGCCAGGATACAGGATGGTTTCTAGTAATGGAGGGTCCTCCGTTATTTGTGAAAAATGCCCAGAAAATATGGTAAGTATTGAGCTTTTCATACTTAATCATAATAATACTACTTTTAAAATTTTGGATTTCCTCTTGAATGCAAGTTATTTTTCATTAATTTAAAATTATTTTGTGTAATAGTTTTTGCTTGGGAATTTTTCGGACCATGCATGTAGGTAGTAAGGTAGTACTTTTTTTTCTCTTTAGAACTGTTTATCACTATTCTTTTGCAGGCATTTTTTCATTATAAATTTGACCCCACAGACAAAGTAAGAGTATTTTAGATGTTTAATTTCCTTCCACTGCTTTTGTTTTCTGCTTCATGTTATGTTCTCTTTGCCCAGAGACCACTGTTTTATAGAAAGCTAAAGATGCCTTTCAGCTCATAGGTATTTTATTTGATTATTTATATAAATCCTATTATTGTAATATTTAGGCTCTATCTTCGTAGTCCCTGATCTTTATCTTTTTACTTCAAAATGAGCTGCTGCTCTTATAGTGCTTTAATTATATGTATCTTTGTAGTTTGGTCAGTTCTTTCTACCTTTTTTGACAAATTAAGCTGTCATTTTGGGTCATATTGGCAGCATTGAGCCAGATGCACCAAACTTAACCAGCTTTTTCCTGCTATAGTAAACAGAGAAACAATTTTTCTCCAGCAAAAACAACTTTTCAGAGTGAGAGCCTTCCTGAATACTTATTTCTTTCCAATAACTGTAGAAGAAATCTCAAGAGACCAGCTTAGTTGCCTAAGTTAGGTGTTTAATGGCTAATAGGTAATGTAAGTAATTTCCCTCTTCTTTCCATCTTCTTACTGCATTAAACAAAACATTGGCAAATATCCATTGGTATTTTGGTCATTCTGCTCTTTCTTTCACTTTCCTGTAATGGTGCCATTTGTCTTTGATCCTATGGCAAGGCTTTTGCAAAGATAAATTATGATAGTGGAGAAGGGAGTAACATCTGTGTCACCTGAGGATGAGCAGTTACCTTCGTTTTCTTCATTGGTTTTGATCTGTAGTGCAGCTACTTCATAGTATAAAACAAGTGTAGACGTGGACTGTTTGGGTATGTGCAAAATTCCATGCAGTTACATAAGCTGTTTGACTTAAGACTCTTCCATTACTTCTGTAAATTTATATAGAATCATAGAATGGTTAGGGTTGGAAGGGACCTTCAAAGGTCATCTAGTCCAACCCCCCTGCAAGGAGCAGGGACATCCCCCACTAGATCAGGTCGCTCAGAGCCCCATCCAGCCTGGCCTTGAATGTTTCCAGGGATGGGGCATCCACCACCTCTCTGGGCAACCTG